>RJWJ010042490.1:0-13023 GCA_004363605.1 Indri indri | reverse complement strand
CAAGGAGAACCAGGAAGGCTGGTGGTGTGATCGAGCCTCAGTCCAGAGGCCTGAGAACCAGGGGAGCTGATGATACAAATCCCAGTCTGAGTCTGAAGGTACAAGAACCAGGAACACCAATGTCCAAGGGCAGGAGAAGTTGAATGTCGCAGCTAAAATAGAAAGAAAATTCACCCCTCCTCCATCTTTGTTTGTTCTATCCGGGCCCTCAGTGGATTGGATGATGCCTGCTCACATCGGTGATGGTGGATCTTCTTTATTCAGCTACCAATTCAAATGTTAATCTCTTCCAGAAACATTCATACAGACACATCCAGAAATAATGTTTTAGCAGCTATCTGGGCATCCCTTAGCCCAGTCAAGTTGACACAGAAAATGAACCATCACAACAGTTGAGTTCAAGGGAGTTGACAGGGAACAAGAACTAGACACAAAGCAAAAGGACAGACTAGATGGTGTGAGCAACAGTATACAGAATATTGAAGCAAACTTCTTGTACTAATTCATGTGCAGGAGCCGAGAGGTAAGAACGTAGGAAGTGGCAGCAGTAGAAGCCATAGTTTTGATGGAACAGGTCACATATGGAATTGTTGTCAGTGAATTTTGTGATGAGGAGGTAGGTGTACCAGATAAAACTAAAGCAATGTAAATACTCTTCAAATACTCAGTTGATCAATATTCTGTGGATAGGGATAGTAAATGGGTAAGTGTGGACTTGAAAGAATTAAAACATTATCCCTAAAACCAGTAGAAAAGCAAAATACTTGAATTATAAGTCAGGTATCAGGACAATTAGGGTGGGCTGAGTCAGAATAAATTAGCATCATGTCAGCCCTGTACACAGTTGCCTTTGTGGATAAGACATACTCCCCTCCCTCTGGAAGAAGTCAACTGTAAGAATTATAAGGGCAGAAAGAGTAGAAAGTACTGCCTTCAATATCTGGTACCTCTTGGGATACACTGGAAAATCCTTAACTGACACTGGAGAGAAAGAGCAGCTTCTACTTCTGAAATTATGATGCTTTGTCCAGCACCACACACAAGTCTTTGGCTAGATGGGATGTCGTCCATACACTCTTAAACAGAGTCCTTGAAAACCCATTATGGAGAATTGGCCAGGATTCAATGCTATAGACAGTGGTTGGGAACTGCCCAGACCAGATGGCCATGAGATATGTGAATCACTGCTTTCCAAAGAGTGTGTAAAATGCTGGGCATTGACCTATGACCTCAGAGAAAACTTATCTTGCAAGTGGAGAATCCAGCTGACCTTGGGTTAGAGTACTGAGATTCAGAACTGGGCAGAGGAGCATGGCCCTTAGCAGTGGGGTACCAGGAAAAGGGAAACAAAGTCATGGATTCAGGCAGCAGTGAACTTGGGAAGAAAGGTACAGTCTGAGGTGTCAAATTCCAATGGAAGTGGAGACCAGAAGGATTCCTGAGACCATGGTATGCAGAGAATGGAGCCTGTTACGGAGACCTGTGGTCTGGTCCAAGGACAATTGACAGCTATGTAAGATGCTACTGATTGAAGTTCCTTTCCCTTCCCCTACCAAAAAAATTACTAGAAGGTTTTCAACACATATTTGGGAAGCAAAACATTCTTTTAAAACCATCCTAAGAGATCTCACTCGAAAGATCTGGAGAATGATATCAGAAACCTTTTAATTTGTTCGGGGGAAAAATAATACAAAGCAAATTGTATATTTCTATACAATACAGTTCTAATTCTAGAGAGTAACTTCATTGTCAACAAATCTTTTTGTGACCTTTATAAAGTTCCCAGTTAATAAACCCTTCTGGTATTATTATCAGATATACTTGGCCAAGGTGGGCAATATCTCTTTGAGACAAGATCTATGTTTCTGGAGTAGACAAAGCCAAGTAAACAGTCCCCTTGCAGAATTGTTTCCTAAATGGTTATTAAAGGGTGTTTTGTTTTGTTTTGTTGGCCTAGACAGGCACTTACCCATCTATGTAACACTTTAGTAACTTGTAGACAAGATAAGATTTGTCTATAGGATGACAAATCACACAGTTTCCTTTTCATGTCCATGTGCTCCTGATAAAAGAAAGTTATTGGGGAAACTCAATTGATATACTAATGTCTCATTCAAAGAAAAGAGAAACAGAAAATTTGGAATGTGACTTCATTAGGTGATTGAAGTGTGGCAGTTTAGGGGGACGGGGTGAGTGTATTTGCCTTGTTTCAGCATTGCGAGAGCATACACTGTTTCTGGAATCCCAGCAAAGACCTCTGCAGATCACCATGCCCTCTCTGACCCCACCACGCTGCGTGGGAAGGCACCACCTTTCCTTTGCATTATAAATTCTTTAGCAAACTATTCATTACAGCAAAAAAGTAAA
Source organism: Indri indri (assembly GCA_004363605.1). NCBI lineage: Eukaryota > Metazoa > Chordata > Mammalia > Primates > Indriidae > Indri > Indri indri. The sequence goes on along the minus strand of RJWJ010042490.1, from coordinate 10,656 downwards.
AAATTCTATGAAAATTATTTTGAGCTCTGAATGAATATACCCAAATAAATATTATTTTACTGTATACAATATTCTTAAAAAGTAAAGCTCAGCCGAAGCTTCAACTAGTTGATTATTTTGCATTTTGAGAAGTCATGGAACAGAAAAGACAGCGTCTTGCTCTACACCACTAACCCTGAGACAGCCACGGCCACTCCCCGGGTGAGGGCTTCTGAGGCCGGTTTTTAGGCCCATAACTGAGACATGACGTCCTGCCCCCTGTAAAGGGGGCACAGCCACACTTTGGCACATCTGTCCGTTTCGAATCCTCCCGAAACATTAACAGCTGCAGCTGGGCCTGCCAAGGGGATGCTTTAGTGACACAAAAAGCCTTTCATTACAGTTCTCAATGCTATTTGTGATGTTTGGGTTCTTCTGCTGTTACTGTTATTCTTAAAGGTTGCTTCTCGTTTGGAGCACTAGTTAAAAATCAGGAATATCTTTTCCTTAGACCTAAATTATTTTGTGCACACAGACAGTAGTATATAAGTACACCAATATTCCTTTGGCACAAATAATCTTCCAGATGGGATGAGAACATCTGAGCTAGTCAGTACAAACCCACATTGGTAATATGTGACATACAATATCTTACAGTTTAGCATTGTAGCCTTCTGCCTTTAAGTCTTCATCCTGCTTCAAATGTGAAGATTTTCTTTAATCCTATTTCTTAATGAAAAAAAGAAACTGTTAGGGAGATAAAAGTTTAGCATTTTTAAATGTATGTTTCAGGGATATTGATTTATTCACTTTGTATCCCTTGGTGATACAAATAAAAAAGGATATCAAGCTAACTTAGAAGTTAGCAGGGGTTTTCCCTCTTAGGCTTCTGTGCAATTAATTAGGACAACAGGGAAGCCTTTTATGAAAGTCGTATCTTTGTGTTTACCCTCATGTTCTTTTATCTTAACATAACATGTTGGTTTCTAATCTCTCCCCAAACACACACAACGATGTAGGTAAAGAACCAATCAAAAAGCAAAGAGATTTTCTAATATTAAGATTTGACTACACTTAACATTATAAATCATATTCCTAATTTCAAATTATAGCTTTAATCAAGAGAGGAAATGTCATAAGTTACCTTCTCAAATCACAGTGAATGTTATAATTAGTTTCTTTGATTTTTATCTATCAATAAATATTATTGAGTTTCAGATAGGGTCTTAGCAAGATGCTACATGTTATACTTCTTTTGAGCCCAGTATAAATTGAGACTCTGTCAAGAAGGGTCTTGCTAACTAGTGGGAGAAATCAAGTGGACATACGTGAAGACATCATTACCAAGCTCTTCTTTGGCATTGGAGCAGAGGCTGTGCACGTAGCCTTCTTCAGGACTGTGGCACTCACTGCCCTGGGGGCTGGGAGTGATGGTGACTGGCAACCTTCAGCTAAGTCCTCCCAGAACTGCCCTCAGTAAAAGACTGCCACCTTGCCCAAGGTCATGCCTCCTGCCTGAAAGCAGCCAGCATCTGGTGACTAGTTGATTAGGGAGGGGGCGATAGAGGTTCCAGGCCCTTGCCTCCAGGCAGGGTAGCTAACTCAGAGGGGCCATCCCAGCTCTGAAGCACCAGAGGACCACTTAGCCAGTTCAACGCCTCCCTCTTCCCAACCCTAAGTACTTCACTCCCACCAGGTGTTGACCCCGGGGCAATTCTCAGTCTATTTCCTGCATGCAAATCTCTGTCTCCAGGTCTGATTTCTGGGGGTACCCAGCCACAGGAGCATCAAATGCTTATATAATAAAATTGGAAGGCCCAGGTTTTGGCCTTGTTGCTGCTGCCATGGTGGTTACCTCTGTCAGCTTTCTTTAGAAGGAAAGGTTGGACTAGATCTCCAAAGTAATGTATTTCCGAAAGTCTATGATATGTCATAGTGAGCCCTTGATCTCGATTGCTTTTCTAAAATTTATAACTACTATCAACTGAAAAGAATGTAGAATCAGAATTCAATGACTTGGATTCAGTTTTCTAAATCAATTATTTGTTTGGCAATACAAAATAGATCCCCCCCCCCCCGCCAAATATGCATGTGACAAAAGAAGATACTGTAATAAATCATCCTTGTTCTGAGGTTAACTCAACAGCTTTCAGCCCCTTGCTTTTCTCTGAGAGGTTTATATAATAGGTAAGTCTATGCAACTATCTCATCTCCATCTGGAACCAGGTCAATGGTCTCATAGATGGTTGGTGGAATCCATCTGGAATCAGACATTTCAGAATCAAACGATACCGTTTTGGTATTCTTAAATGGTGCATTTTAAAAGGAGGAAGAGACTCCTTTAAAACAATTTAATAAAGATAATAGGGGAAAGTTGCAACCAATTTACTAAATGAAATACATGTATCCAACTAATTAAGATATATAACTTCACTACCTTAAATCCTCAAGTCCTTTGTGTTTTGTTTTATCCTCTTAGATTACTTTTTCTAATGTAGAGGCTATTAAGGCCATTGCAGGACTTGCATTAACCCTCTCCTTCTTGGTAGGTGCCTTAAGAGAACTTTTTTACCCTCTGAAAGAGGCACATTGTTGGTTACTGCCATGCACCGGGGCATTCTCGCTACAATGAGTAAGAAGCAGGCCCTGTCCTAGAGAGGAAAATACAAATGGGAAAATCGGTTCCATCTACTTTGTGTATTTGCCTGTGCTGTTCCCGCTGCCTGGAACATTCCTCCTCCACTTCTGTATCTGGTTAATTCCCACCATTATTCACATCCTTAAAACACTCAGCTCAGACATTATATCCCCACAGAAAAGCTTTCCTGATGCCCTGGCATGGGTGAGGAACCTTCCACTGTCTTCCACAAACTTCTGTCATGTTCTTAGCAGACAGTAATTTGTCTGTCTGCTTGCACTGATGAGACTGAGCAACTTGAGGTCAGGATGGCGGACCTCAGCTCTGCATCTTGCTACCTAGCACTTAGGTATCTGCTGCATAACAGGTGCTAAATATGGGGTAATTAAATTAACGATGATGGAAAAACCTGGTGATCTTTACAAGCAAGAGGACTTTTTCTGAACAGCCATGCCATCACTTTAAGAAGCCAAGCTATGTACTGCACTGGAAAGCATTATCTTAAAAGGGCATACTAAGACAAACTTCATGAAATCCCTTTTTTCCCCTTCTTAGGCACTAAATTGTTTTGCAAGTTACATAAAAGAAAATAACTAAGTTAAACGGTGAGAAATTAAAATAAAATATCACTGTTATCTCAGAGAGGTAACCATGGAGCTCTAGCAACATTAGTCCAAAGAGCCTTGAGACAACAGCCAGGCTGGAGTCGTTTTTCCACAGCAGCACTGATTCGACTCCTTTACAAAACCATGGGGGAGAAAGATTAATTCCTCCATGTCAGAAGTAATTTATAGAATACTGTTTAAAATGATAAAGACATTAGAAAGTCTCTGGTTGTTACGGAGCCACACTACGTATTAATTAAAGTTGAGTGAATGGTTTTGGTTATTGCTGGGGGATTAACTGCTATGATGATGCAGGCTGTGGTTTAGGGTTACCTGGGAATCAAGCGTGTGGGCTTTCTTTCCCTGGACCAGGTGACAGGTCAACCTTATGTTCCTCCAGTATGCAGAGAAGGAAGGTTTCAGTAAGAATGTTTAAAAATGGTCCCTACAGAGGGAAAACTTTTCAGATTCCCTTCTCTGCTTTATCTCACCTTCTGATCTTTGAGATGCTCCTTCAAGCGTGTTTGCTGCTAAACCCTCGCACGCACGTACAGCCTCATCTCCCCTCCTGGGGTCTACTTGCTTTCTCCCAAGCCTGTTAGACCTCAAACCAGGGAGGCCATAACCTTTAGGATAAAAATGGCCCAGAAAATTTAACGTGTGCTCCTGAGCAGGACTATTAGTATTTTAATAGATGAAGTCTTAATCCAAGCAAACACATTGCTGATTTTCAAAATTTCAGGCAGCCACATGCAAGCAGTGGGAGGGGTTTTTGGGCTTTGCCCATGGCAGCTGTCTACTCCACCTACTTAGATGGCTGACATCTTAGATTTTAGATTCTATTAAAAAAAAAAAAGTCTCTTCTTTCTTCCATAAAAATTTGCCTAGGGTTGTGGCCCCTTAAAAAATCACAATCACATGTAATGCTTTTGAGAAAACCCACAATTATGAAAACCTCAGGGTAATCTTTCATCCAAATACTTTGTATTATCTGAAAATTTCAAAAATTAATATGGTTACAATCTCCCACTCCCCACATCAGGGGAGAGGTAAAAGAATTTTGAATCTAGCAGTCTTGCCTCAGCTAAAATCGTTCTGGGGAAAAAAAAAATCAGCATCCGATCAAGTTTAGACAAGACTTTTTTTGGTTGTTGTCTAAGATTGCAGCAGTGGTTTTGTATTAGGCTTCCTTGCCCCTTTCCAAATTGTTTATAATCACCCCTCCCTCCCCAGGGGTTTTGGAATGAATCATCAACTTTTCTACACTATTAAATTAGGCTACAGCCTGGAACCAAACATTTGTTCTTACAAGCATTTCTTTCATGTCATCGGCTGTAATGGAAACCAGAAATCCAGTGGGCAGGCCTTATCTCCAACAAAGCAGACGCAGGACGTCCAGGCCCACACTTCTGCTGTCGTGTACCATTTCAACGAATTTAAAAATCATTTTTAAGGGTTGCAGAATTAATGCTAAAATAAGAAAGGCCAATTTAAATGTATGTGAAAATTCATAATTCATTTTAATTCAGAAGTGATATATGTCAATTACATTGAGTAAAAAGCTAAAAACAACTTCATCCTCTGAATCTCAGTCTTGTGTCCAATGCCTTTAAAGGACATCTGCACATTAAAATCAACAGAGTTTTCAAAGTCCAGCTTCAAGAAATTAAAGACGCTTTCGGTCCACTTTTAATTTCAGGGAGCAGCCATTGTTCAATATATTATAAAAATACATAATCATAATAACGGCTACCATTTAGTGACACGTAATTATGAAAATAAAACCTTTATCAGAAGATATAAATGAGATGTAGAAGCACCTAGCATCCGTCACGAATTCATTCATCCATCCAACGAACAGTGCTCTCACTCTGCCACTATGCCAGGGACTAGGGATGCAGCAGTGAACAAAACACACCAAAACCCCAGTCGTGCGGTGCTTTTACGGCAGGGAGGATGGGGTGAGACAGATTATAAACAAAATACATCACTAAATATACAGTAAAGTACATGGTGAAATGCTATAGCGAAAATGGAGCCAGGGAGGGGACTAAAGAGTGGTGGGGGCGGGGGAGGGGTATGGGGTGTGCGGGGGAGGGAATCACAATTTTAAATAGGGTGGTCAGGGAAGGTGAGTTTTGAGCAAGGCTGTAGAGGAGATGTGAGTTTGAAGGAGAAGAGGACTGGGGCAGAGGGAACCACAAGTGCAGGGGCCTGGCATGGTTAAGGGAGGGACCACAGAGTCCAACGTGCAGAATGAGTAAGGCGAGGGCGTCAGAGATGAAGTCAAGGTTAAGGTGAGGCAGGGGTGAGCAGGTTATTTAAGGCCTCGTAGAGCATTGTGAAGACTTTAGCTTTTACTTTGAATGAGGTGGGAAGACTCTGAACAGCAGAGTGACATAATCTGACTTAAGCCTTTAAAAGATTGTTTTGGCTGCTGTGTTTCAAATAGATTGAAGAAAATGAGGGATGGAAGTAGGTAGATATAGGCGCTCCAGAAGCACTTGTCTATTATAAATTGCCTTTTTACATAAAGGGTTTTTTTTTCATAGTCTACCTTTTTAAAAATGTATTTATTTTCTTATTCTCCATGTATTTGGGGTTGGATATTATTCAATTTTGAAAGCATTACAATTCCATTTCATTAACATATAGAATAAGTTTCAGACTTTGCAGCATCAAGTCAAACTGGTCTTTCATTCGATTTTTCTTTTTCTTTTCCTTACTTTTGGCAAAGGCTTAAAAACAGTTTATTCTTCCTGAGCAGAAACAACTGCAAATGGACAAGAGTAGAATGGAGCAGCCGTAACACTAACGGCGAACAGTGTGTGAGCGTTTCAGTGATTGAATTAGTGATCGAATTAGCTCATTTAATCTTCACAACGTCTTGCTGGGGTTGTTACTATTATCATTCCCACTTTCACAGATGAGGAGGAGAGAAGTCAGATGACCACTTGAGGTTACACAGCTGGCCCATGGCCAGGCATGCATTGGAACAAAGGCCATGAGCTCAGGACCTGTGCAGGCAACTGTCACATTATGTGACTGTTAACTCCACGCCCTCCACAGAAAGGCCCTCCTGAGCCAGTGAGGAGAGAGGGAAGACCTCAGGAGCTCTTGACCTGAGAGTATGCTGTCTGGTCCACAAGGTTTTATTGTGGTCTGTATCTGAAGGAATGATGTGTTAATAGAAGGCACTGGAATGAAAAGACAAAGAGTAGAGGCCACACAGTAACATATATCAGGGTTTACCCAGCACCATGCAGGGAACTGAAGCTGTGATTGTGGCCAGGAGTATCCTGATCACCCACTGTAAGTACACTCCATTGCAGAATGAAATGCACATTAGGTTTTTTTCTGCAGAGTGAATAAAACATCCCTCTAATCCCCCGTGCTGGTTAATGAACAAATGGCATTTCTGATTATAAATCAGCCTTTTGTGAGTTTGGTTTGCTTGAATCAGCACGTCCCCCTCCCCTACAATCTCCCCACCTCCCCCTGCCCCATTTTTCCTCCCGTCTGCCTCCAATGCCCAGAGCTTTATCAGTGCCCAGGGGATGGACTATAGTGACTCTACTAAAGCTACCTGCCTGCTTTACACACCACGATTCCAAGTGGCTGTTCTGAGCTGTTTACAGCATAATACAAATTTATTTGGGGAAAGGCTTTTAAGTTATTTTTGTGCCATGATTTTGATTTATTTAGGCTTCTCCCGTCTAATTGAAGAGGCTTAGTACATTTTGGTACAGAAATTCGATTTGTCATTTTATGCTCTCGATCTGTTGCATCTCAGGAATGTGTGGCTCCTATCTTATTTGCCATCTGACGCAGGGGAAGCTTAGGTGGTGGACATTTATATTTTATGCAGTTAATGTGGCATGGAGTCTAGATTTATCTCTTGCTGTAACTTGGTGAGAAAATGCATTTGGAGTTTAAATAAACTGGTAACTGACAATATTGGAAAAGTACCAAAGAGTTTTTTCAGCTGCTTCTCTCCCTTTTTGTGAGCAGACTCCCAGCCTTCCTCTTGGGTCTTAGCTTCCTGTTGGACTCCTTACTGGCACTGCGAGAGACACATACATATTTGATATATTTTTTATATACTGCATATATTTTGTATATCAGTCTTTCCGTGTGCATGTGCATATTGTATAGGTATAGACTTCTTTTATTTTTTTCAAAAACCTGCCCTCTAACAGAATACAGTAGTTGCTTACAGGGAGAAGGATGTGGTAGCTAAGGAATAGGTGTGAAAGGAGATTTTATTCCACTGTATATACAATTGTCTAACTTTTGAAATTTGTACAGTATTTGTGAACTATCTATTCAAGATCATTAATTGATTTACTTCCAAAATAAAACTATTTCAGATTGAAAAAAAAATTAGTTCACTCCTTATGTAGGGTCAAAAGCATATCATTTAAGAAGAACTCATTTTTAAAAAAATAGAATAATAAACTGCTCTAGATAAATATTGTTTTAGGAAAATATTCCTCAAAAGTACTTGTTAAAACCTCCTTCCGATATTAAGCCATATTAAAATAGAAATTATAACAGTATTATTCTTAAAATATAATTTTAAAGAAGTTTTACATTAATGCCATGTTGCCTCAGATTAGATCAGGAGTAGCAAAATACAGTAGCAGATACTGAAAGACATTTATTACTAAATAAGCACAAAGTGCCAACCTAGTGATGGCAAAACCCTAGAAACATTCCATTGAAGTGAAAAAAATTAAAAAGGTATTATGATCAACATTTTTTAATATCTAAGAAGACAAAATAATAAATATTGTCAAAGAAAAGGCAAAATTATCATTATTTGTACCTGATATCTACTTGAAAAAAATAGAAGAATCCATTAAAATTAATACACTTAATGTTAGGTGGGTAGTTACAAAATGTTTAGAAGTCAATAGGGTATGTGCTGGGACAACTGGATATCCACATGCAAAAGAATGAAGTGGGATCCCTACCTCATACCACACACAAAATTAACTGAAAATGGATCATAGATCTAAAAGAAAGAGCTAAAACTACAAAACTCTTAGAAGAAAGTATAGGGGTAAATTTCCTTAACCTTGGATTAGGCAGTTGTTTCTTAGGTGTGACACCAAAAGCAGAAATGACAAAATAAAAATAGATAAATTGGACTTTATCAAAATTGAAAATTTTTGTGCTTTAGAATACACTATCATGAAAATGAAGAGACAACACACAGAATGGGAGAAAATATTTGCAAATCATATATATGATAATAGACTTGTATTCAGAATATATAAAGAACTCTTACAGCTCAATAGTAAAAAGACAAATAACCTAATTTAAAAATAGCCAAAGAAATTGAATAAACATTTCTCTAAAGATCTATAAATGGCCAAAAGCGCATGAAAAGATGCTAGTTATGGTCTGAACATTTGTGTCCCCACAAAATTCATATGTTGAAACTTAATCCCCAGTGGGGATGAGTGGTGGGGCATCTGGAGTGGGGCATCCAGAGAAGGCATCTGGAGCCCTCATGAATGGGATTAGTACTTCAGGGAGCCCTTTTGACCCTTCTTCCCTGTGAGAACACCCCGAGAAGGCAGTGTCTGTGAAGAACAAGCACTTAGCAGACACCAAATCTACTAGAACCTTGGTCTCAGACTTCTCATCTTCTAGAACTGTAAGAAATAAATTTCTGTTGTTTATAAATTAACCAGTGTAAGATATTTTGTTAAAGCAGCCCAAACAACTAAGACAATGCTTATTCCATCTTGACCCCAACTAGGTGTACTATGATTCAGTTCTGGCACTAACCGTTGGAATTAGCATGGACCCCACCAATGAAAGGGCACGGTCCTAAGGCTGCACCTACTTTAATCACCAGCCACACTTCAGGACTCCACAGGCACCTGCATGTCTTCCCAACTGTCTACAAACTCAGAGGTACCATGACCCCCTTAGATTAGATAATTCACTAGAATGACTCACAGAACTTGGGAAAGAGCTGTATTTATGATTACAGTCTTGTAATAAAGAATACAGATCACGAACAGCTAATAAAGAGCATAGGATGAGGGGAAGGGGAAATGGGGAGTGACTGTTAATGGGTATGGGGTTTGTTTTTGGGGTGATGAAAATGTTCTAAAAGTAGATAGTGGTAATGGTTGCGCAACCTTGTGAATATACTGAAAACCGGTGAAATGCACACTTAAAATGGATGAATTTTATAGTATATGAATTATATGTCAAAACTCCATTTAAAAACATGTCAACAGGCTAAGTAAAAGTTAGAAAGTATAGTGAAAAAAATAGCAACATTAAGAACGAAGTGAACATGAACTCTGCTAGGCCGGTGTGAAGAATCTACAAATCCTGATCAGGGGTCATAAAGACTTAAATAAATGGAAGGATAAACTATGGTTCTGGATATTTTAATATTGTAAAAAGTAAGTTCATCCTAAATTCATGTATAAAGTTATGGTATCCCAGTAAAAATTCAAAAGGATTTTGGGGGGTACAAGAGGAGGGGAAATGTTCCAAAATTAATACAAAAATATATGGAAGAATAAATACGTAAGAATGACGGACATTTTGAAAAAAAGAGTAGAGTTAAACGTTAAGAATAATATGCTTTTTTTAAAATGTAAAGAGGAGGTAAGGTTATATCAGATATCAAAATGCATTATAAAATGACACTAATTAAAAGTGTAGTACAGGTAAAGGACTCATAGACAGAACAAGTGATCAGAATATAAAGTCCAGAAGCTGATTTAAATTTATTGAAGAATTTAGTATATGTTAAAGATAGCATTTCAACTGAGGAAAGGATGGATTATTTTGTAAATGTTGGAATAATATCCTAAACAATAGGAAAAAAATAGAGTCCCACCTCAGAGCTGTAATAAAAAATTTAGTAGGTTAAAAATTTAAATGTAAAAAAATGTTTAAATGAATCCATAAATCACTGGGAGAAAATATAGTTTCTCTTAGATTATTTATATAATCTTGGGTACAGAATGTCTTTTTTAAAGCAATGCAACATAGGTAGAATTATAAAAAAAAAATTTTATACATTTGACTACTTAAAAAAAACTTTATGCCCAGAAAATTTAATTTAAAAATAAGACAAACTGGGGAAAAACTAGTTAGAATATATGTAATTCTATATCTAGAATACACATATATATGATAAATATGTAGGCAGGGCTCTTAAAATTCAATAAGAGAAATACTAGAATTCAATATTTTACGTTCAGAGGATATGAACAGGCAGTTCACAAAAAAAGCAATATACATGGCATAAGCATCTCTTTAAAAAAATTCAGGCTCACTAGAAATCAAAGAAATGCAACTAAAAACAAGATTTTGCTTTTCATCTATTAGATTAGCAAATATGAAAAAGAATGATATACTCAGGGTGACAAGGGTGTGGGGGAAAAGGCATTCTCA
>RJWJ010042489.1:0-13018 GCA_004363605.1 Indri indri | reverse complement strand
GATCACCTACCCCCACGGGACCAGGGATGGAAATTTCAAGCCATTGTGGAAGGTTTGAGCTTTGAATCTCGAGAGGGGGTCCAGGGGTGGCCTCAGTTCTCAGTGCAGGACGGAGGGGAGGGCAGGGCTCTCTGGAGAACGTCCACGCTTGGGGCACCCCGCACGCCTGCACCAGCGTCAGGGAGGGCAGCGGCTCCTGCCGGTGAGGCGGTTGTGTGGTGACTCCGTCTTTCAGGGCTGCTCGGCCTGGCTTTACCATGGGCAGAGGGCGGTGCCAGCAGTGCTGATTGAGTTCAGCTCAGTTGCTTGTTGGTCACAGAAGGACTTGGGAGAGTCCCCGCAAGAGGCGCAGCCCTGGCCTGGGTGAGGTCACCAAGCGTCTGCATGGAACCTGCGGGGTCCAAGCATGTCTCCCAGACAGGACAGGCCTTGCGCTCAGGAGCCCACTGACTTAGGAGCCGTCATTCCCGTACGGCCGGGCCTGAGAGCCTGCTGCTGGTGCGTGGGGACAGCCCTCACGGGGCCGGGGGGGCGGTCCTCTGGGGCCGCTGAAGCAGAGGAGGGTTTTTTTTCCCCGCAGGAGCTTGGGTTGGGGGGGAGGAGGGGAGGATGCCCGCTCCAGGGGCAGGCACTTTGGGGTGTGAGGGTGGCCAGGGAGGTCACAGCTGGTTTTGGAGAAATCGCAGGCCGTCCAACTAGGCTGAAGGCCCGAGGTGGAGGGGGGTCGGGCCTTCCCCACGAGGCAGGACAGAGGGGTGCCCGTGGAGAAGGGCCCCAGTGCCACGTGAGGATGGCGTTTGGGCAGAGGGCCTCGCTGGGGGCCGTCATGGGGGCTGAGGAGGCCGGGTGCTGAGTCACTTGGAAACGAGTGGTGGGAGGTGGTGGGATTGCGGGCCCTGTTGTTCTGGAACTTTCTCTCCTGCTGTCCTTCCTTCCCAGTCCACACTCAGTGCGAGGAGGACAACGGCGGCTGCTCCCACCTGTGTCTGCTGTCCCCAAGGGAGCCTTTCTACGCGTGTGCCTGCCCCACTGGTGTGCAGCTTCAGGACAACGGCAAGACGTGTAAGGCAGGTGAGGCAGAGCGCTGGCGGGGTGGGCGGCGCGGGGCGGGGCCTTGGGAAACTGGCTGAGGAGCGGGTTCAGAAAGGCCTGCGTGCTTTAGCAAAGGCCTGGAGCGGATGGGCTGTGCGTCCCAGTGGGCTTTGGCGCTGACCAGGCCGGGATTGTGGGCAGATCAGGGCTCTGCTGCGCGACAGGTGAATAGTCTCAGGCATGTTACCAGCCTTCTCGGAGCCTGGGGTCCCCCGTCTGTAAAATGACACCCTAACAGCTGAGTTACTGCCACGCATGGTGATCACGGCCTACACGCTCGCTGTCGCCAGCTATTGACCAAAACTCTGTCTGTTGTAAGAAACGGCGGCAGCGTTAGAGGACGCTGCAGCAGGAAGGCCCTGCGGCCCCGACAGACACAGTCCTTCCCTCCCCTCTGTGTGCCCACCGCTGTGCAGTGTGGTTTCATCTCCTGCTTTTCCACTTTCCACGAGCATTTTTCCACGGTGACAGGAACATGTAATTCATTTTTATCCTCGAGTCTTGTTCCCACGGAGTCTTCATGCCGTAACAGCGCCCCTGTGGAAACTCAGGTCACAAACACGTTCTGAACGGGCAGTCTCCCGGACACACGGAGCTGAGCCGATGTCCTTCCCCACGTGTGGTTTGTTTTCTTTGCTTCAGATATTTGACCACCTGCTAGCTCTCCTCTTAGTTCTCTGGCGCACACTGCTCCGAGGGCTCTCACCACGGTGTTGTTCCTCCTCTCTGGGGCACTGTCTGAGGCTCTTTATTCCCAGGTGTGGGGCTCAGGGTGGACTCTTCTGGAAAGGATGCACCTCCAGGGCGCAGCCTGTTTTTGGGGTGCTCCGGGGCCTGGTGCAGCTGGCCGGGCCTCCAGAGCTGACCCTGGGTCCTGGCGAGCGAGGGGCTTATTACGAGGTGCCAGGAAAGCAGCCACCCCTGGGACCAGTCCTTGCTGCAGCTGGTGGGCCAGGGCCTGCGCCCGCTTCCTGCGTCAGTGTCTCACTGGGGAAGGAAAGGGACTCATGGGGCTTCCCAGGTGGGCTGGCTTCCAACGTGGGAACTGTCCGTGTGGCAGGGTCGCAGGTGAGTGGCCCACTAAAACCCTCTCTGAGTGTCCAGGTGGGGAGGAATTTCCTCCCTCTGCCCAGTAGCTGCCCGAGCACATGGGGGTCCACTTCCGGGGGCTGTCCTGGTCCCTGTGCCCTGGGGGAGCTGTGGCCTGTGTTTGTGTGCAGTGGCCAGGGATCGTGTGTGTGGTCGTGGCATTCGTGGCGGGGCGGGGTTTTTTATATGCTCCCGGCAGGATTTCCGCGTCGGGTGAGGACTGTCTGGGTCGTACGTGCTCCTTCTCTTTCCAAGAGGAAAGCGTCTTAATGAAGACGCGGCTGTTTCGCCAAAGGGTCTCTTGGCCACGCTGGCTGCTGCAGGGACGACTGGGGAGTCACCTGCCCCAGGGGTCTTATTTCCCAAGTAGGGAGAGGGAAGGGCGCCACCACTTGAGAACTGGGGACGCGGGTGGCCCAGTCCTCGCGGTCCTGGACTGCATGGCCATCGTTCATCTGTTAACGCATCCGCTCGTTTGCCCATCCAGCAGGCTGTCGCGCACTGCTGTGTGCCCCTCCGCGAGCAGTACAGGCGGAACCCCGGGCCTCTGGCGCTTACGCTCCGGGGCTGGGGTGGGTGGCGGGAGACGGACAGCACATGTGGGTCAGTGCGTGCTTTGGGGTATTAGGCTGAGCGTCTTGGAAGACTGGCCCCTCAGTCACCTGGGGCCCTCTGCCGTTTACCGTTCACCTTGGTCTCGAAGGTGACGTTGAGAGAGAAGTTGGTCCTGAGTGCGGACGTTCAGGAGAGCTGCCTCGTGAGTGACTCGGGGACACCAGGGGTTTCAGTGGAGGGGTCCACCACAGCCTGGGCTTCCTTTAGCAGACGGCCAGCAGCCAGACTCCCGTGGGACTCAGCCATCAGGGGTCACCTTTCTCTGGTCTCGTAGGGACTGTGTTTGCCCCCAGCTGTGAGAGGCACTGTTAATAACTCAGTTGGAGAATGCTGAATGTGCAGGAGAAAGACGCTTTTGTGTCCCTCGGAGGTCCTGCTCGGGTGGGAGCCTGGGCCGGGTGGGAGGTGCCGCACTGAGTCATGGTGGGGACTTTCTTACTTTGTGCACTGAGCCTAGATTTTTCTTTGGCTCCAGATGCTGTGTCTGGGATGTGTGTCAAAGGGAGGGAAAAGCTCATAGACGAGACACAAAGGGATACGACAAGAAGTCTCATTTTGCATGAGAATGTGACCGTTGGGTTTGCTTTTTAAACTAAAAGTGGTTCCCAGGCTTGGCCTCTTTATGGGCCGCCCCACGGGCTTCCCATTAACTAACCGGCTGGCGCCGGGTGCTGGTGTTGCTTCTCTGTCCCCCGCCTGGACCATCTGAAGGTGGAGTGTTCCAGGGCAGCTGGTGTGGAAGAGCTGAACAGAGTTTTCCAAAGGTTTTAGAGTTGAGAAGAAACCTAGAATCTTCTCAGAAGCATTTCAAGGGTTTGCCACGAAGATGGCTTTTTGCAAATTTGAGGTGGTTCTAGAATGTCTTTCTTTATTTCTAAATCCAGAGAGATACAGGCACGAGTGAGAAATGGATTCTGTCCTTGAGGGGCTTTTGCTCTGTCTGGAGGACGGACGCAGCCCCACAGAGCCCCCGGCAGGCAGGTCGCAGACGCAGCCGGAGCGAGGCCCGAGGGGCTGTGGGCTTCAGGCTTCACGGAAACAGACCACTCTGGCAAACTGGGGGTTTTAGGGCGTGGACGTCCTGACCTCCGGTTTTTACTCCTTGCCACAAAGTATCGCATTAAAGGAGAACTTTCTGTTAAAAGACAGTAATGCCGTCACCTGAGCAGTGTCGCTGTTTTCCTTTCCCCACGTGAGTGTTGGCACATGTAGCTTTGTGTGCTCGTGGACGTGAGTTATGCGTGGAGTTCGGATTCTGACTGTGCCGATGTGCGCAGTGTACTGACTGAAGCCGGCCCGGAGACGCTAGCTGGCAGGCAGGGGCCAGAGGAAGCAAACACGGTTGCAGCTGACGGCATGGCTTTGAGGTCCTGGTGGGCAGAGGCCGCGTGCAGGGCGCCCAGCCAGCGGGGACGTCGGCGCTGGCCGGAAGGGAGCGGTGCCCGTGGAGAGCTGCCAGTTCCCAGGAGGCTTCCGAGGTGCCCGGTTGGGGGATGGAATTCAGAGTCGGGCAGAGGAGGCCGTGGGGCCACGTGGAGATCTCTTGGCTGAGGCATCGGTGAGGTCCAGCCTCCCGGGGCTTGAAGAGCTGAGGCCACGTGGCACTGGGTGGCAGAAACGCAGGTAACAGAGCAGGAGGCTGTGCTGGTGCAACTTCTGCCTGTTCCCGAAGGGAGGCGTTGGAAGTGATGCTTAAGCCGGGAGGATTCAGGGTAGATGACATGGCTCGGTTTGTAGTTGGGAGCCTGCCAAGGACTCTGTGGCTGTGAGGAAACGCAGTGTCAGGCAAACCCAGGATTGAGAGCACCTAATTTCAGTGGTATGGTGGCTTTCTATTTTAAGTTATCATGCTGTGATACTTTAGTCCACATCCTGGCTGTGTGACCCTGGGAAAATGACTTAGCCTCTCTGTGCTTAGCTCCTCACTGGTAAAAAGAGGACAATAATGGTACCCACTTCATGAGGCTGTTTGGAGGGAGACCCGGCTGCTCAGCAAATAGGAGGTGTGCTTGAATTTAAACTTGAAGTGGGAGCCAAGCAGGCAATCTGAGTCCCTGCCAAGAGAGCAGTTCTTCTTTAACGTTTGGAATTAGAAGTAGCCGCCAAGGCTGGGTGCTGCCAGGAGGAGCTGGGGGCAGGGGCAAAGGGTTAGGGCTTGTCCTGGCAGCTCAGGGCACGTGGCCCCCCTCTCTTGTGGGGCTAAGGCCCGCATGTCTTGGGTCAGCGGCAAGGCTCGCCATGTCAGAATCACTCGGACTCTTGGTCCCACCCTCGGCCCACCCAGTCCACGGGAAGGGATGTTGGCGGGGGAGCAGGGGCCGAATGGCCAGTTCCCAGGGAGGCTGCTATGCGCGGGGCTGGGGACCACTGGCACAGCGAGAAATATCCTGGGGTTTGCAGCCGGAGCCCCAGGCGTGACTCGCGGATCCTGGGGTCTCCTTGAGTGTGTGAACTGTTACGCTTTGTGGGGTTGGAGGTGAAGACATTTTTGTGATGTTGTGAGTCTGTCTTTTCTTGGTTTTGAGTGAATGAAAGCCAGCCCAGTGCAGGGGGTCAGATGCCTTCCCTGAGGAAGGGGCTGTGATGGCGGCCACAGCAGGACCCCACTGGACGAGGGAGTGGTGTTCCTGGGGTGCACAGATGTCCCCCTAGAAGTGGGAGTGCGCGGGGGATCCTCGTGCTGCCGTGCGCCAGCGGAGCTGCAGTTTTCCCATTCGTAACGTGGAAAGAGCAGGGTGACCCCCCTTAGTGCGGCTGGGGGCTCAGACGAGAGCCCTCGTGGTCAGAGCTTTTCGAGGTGCCTGGCCCGGTGGGGTCCATGCAGGGCGGACACTAGACAGAACGTGCCCTATGTGGACTCCTTCCCACAGCTCCCGAGGCCCCGTGGGTGGGTGGGTGACTGTTGGCTCTGGGGTCTCAGTGTCTCTTGTCCCCTGCCCCTCTTGGGCCCTCCGCTGCCCAGCTCTGCCCCGGCTCAGCGAGACCCCTGTGGGCGCCTTGCCGTTCCCCGCGGCCCTGAGGACTCTCGTGCCTGGGCAGCTGGAGCGGAGGGCCCCTCCTGGGCAGGGAGCCGCAGGGCCTCCCCGCCCCCTCTGCACAGAGACGCACAGCTGGCTTTGGTTTCCCCCATGTTTTTCCAATTATGTGGAATGGGCTAAAAACAGCAGGAGCGGGGCCTTATTTGGGAGTTGCCACCACTGTCCTCAGAAGCTGCAGCTCTCTCGCTGCCGGCCCTTCAGCGTCCTGTTCTTTGTGGAACGTGCCCCTGTTATTTTGACTTTTGTCACCTGTGCAGTTCTTCCCAGCTGGGGGCATTTGGGCAACGGTACATGCTGCTCAGGGGTCACCCGTGCCCCGGCTGGGTGACTCGCTGGGGCTGTGTCCAGAGCGTGCCGGGCGCGGGGCCCCCTCCCCAGTCCCCCGGCGGGCGGGGGCTGGGCGCAGGGTGCGGGCTGTGGTTTACGGTGCGCCTGCGGCTCCTCGCCCGGGCCTTGTTTCAACAGATGTTCATCTGTCGGGGACAGGAAACGAAAAGAAGCTGGGATGTCGTGGGGGTGGCGGGAGGAACAGGGGGTCCACTGTTGGGTCTGACGGGCAGACTGACACCTGGGCCTGGCGGCCAGAGCCCTCACATCGTCTGTCTGTCTGGGCGGATTAGACACAGGAGCGTGGCCCACTCAGCTCGGCCGGGAATAACGGGCGCTTGTTCCCAAAGTCTAGCCGCCTTGTCACTTATCGGGGAAGTAGGTCAAAGGGAAAAGAAGGGAGGCCCTGTGGGGCCGAGTCTGCCGCCGCTGGGCGGTGATTGGCGTTGACTTTGCAAACAGAAGGCAGCTGCTGTTCTCAGCCACGGACTGTGAATTTTTAATAGCAAGAAAATCAGACCGCACAGCCCAAGAAATGGGGGACCAAGCCTGAGCGCCGACTTTTTTTTATTAAAACCAAGGTATAACTTGCAGACAATAAAAAGGCACACATTTCGAGTGCATATTTTGATTAACTGTGACAGCTGTATACATCTGCATAACCACCACCCCTGTCAAGGTACAGAACATTTCCACCACCAGGCAAGCGCCCTGGGGCCCCTTTGCAGCCCCCACCCAGCCCCCACGGAGGCAGCTGCCGACCTGATTTCTATCGCTGTGGATTAGTTTTGCGTGTTGCAGAATGTCATAGAAATGGAACCACATAGCACGTGCGTTTTTGTGCCTTAGCCTGAAGACCAAGTTTCAAAGCTAATGAAAGCAGAGAGGGGAACACACCATGTTCTTAGAAAGAGAAAACTGTCATTCTGGGGCCGGGGGCACAGACAAAACAGCCCCTCTTGTGTGCATTGGGCTCTGCGGATGCCCCTTACTGTGGGCTGCAGAGTTAGATTGCGGTCACCTCGGCCACTGGTCTTGTCCCCGCTTGTCACTGCAGTCTGAGCCCAGCTCCATCCTGGCCCCAGAGTGGCTGCAGAGCTCGGACACCTTCCCTGTATCTGGGGAGAGTCACCGAGCCCAGGCCCTGGCTCTCGCTGGGCTGTGAGCCGCCCCCCAAGCCCCCCACCCCTGGATTTGGCTCCCGCTTCCGCTGTGCAGTGGGGAAGGAATCCTGCCTTCCTTTACACGGGCCCAGTGTCGGGGCCTGGGAAAAGTGCTGGGAAGGTTGGTTAGTTGCCTTCAAGAGCGTTTGCGGTGGTGAGACCTGAGATTCTTTGGTCGTCAGGGGACCAGCAGCAACTTCGTCAAGAGAAGCCTCCTGTCGTCCCCTCCTCGCCACCCCCAGGGAGGTGGGGCAGAGTCACAGCGTCCAGGTTCTGGCCTCAGCCCTTCACCGTGCGGGTGGGAAATGTGGGATCGCGCCTCGCTGACCTGGGAGTGTCGAGTAGGCTCGTGTCTCAGAAAGGGCCTTATAAACTGTAAAGTTCTGTTCTTTGCCCTTGAGTTAGGTTGAACCATGTGAATTGCTGGTAGCAACCATCTTTCTCCTAGAGAAATGGCATTTTCATGTAGTTTTAATCTGTTATTTCAGCCATGGCCACCGAGGCAGGGTGGGCAATAACTGTAGTGATGTTTCTTCGGGGTTGCTGCGACAGGCTCAGTCAGGGCTTGCTCAGGCCACAGAAGAGCCACAGGTGGGACTGGGGCCTGGGCATCCTAGCTGGGGGCTGCGTCCCCGAGTCCCTGCCCCACCCTGCCTGGGTCTCCCTACCGCAGAGCCTCCCCACCACGGTGCGGACGGCCACACGTGCATCGGGCTGTGCTCGGCTTCGGGAGCCACAGAGGGTGTCGGCAGCAGTAGGAATGTCGCTGCTGTTCGTTGAACACCTACTGCGTGCCTGGGCTCAGAAGGAACTCTGTGCAGGCTTTTTGAAGAATCAAGGCCCTGCCCGGAGGGCTGGGATACAGCCGTCTTTTTCATTTGTCACCGGTTATTTTACACTCCCCACCCCCTCCAAATTCTTAGGCTTCAGGCTGCCCACCTTTAGTTGGCCCCACAAAGGCAGAGGAGAGACTTCCCTTGTATGGCTGTCTCTCCTGGGTGGGGGCGGGGAGGATGTGCGCGTTTAATGTCACGGGGAGGGGGCCGCGGGCATGGGCTGTGTCGTGGGATGCTCCCCGCCTTGTCTTACATGTGGGAAGTAGAGGTCAAGTTGCATGCTCAAGGTCACTTGGTGAGGAAAGGGGGCTGCAGCCAGGTCTGTCTGCCCAGGGAGCCGTGCGATGACCATTGCACGACACTGCCTATGTGGCGAGCAGCCACTCAGGTCGGCCTGAAGGTTGTGGTGGGGAGCGGGGGCAGACCAGGCCGCAGAGGACAACGTGGGGGCCGGCACCTGGGGATGGGAGAGGAAGTGGCTGGCCTTCAGGGGGTCCCGAGGCTGGCACTGACTTTGTTACTCTGGCTGCCCCAGGCCCATGGGCAGAGCAGTGACCCCCCATCTTAGAGTTGAGCGGAGGCCCAGACTGCGGGTCAAGGTGCCTGCTGGGCTGCTCTTCGTGGGCCACGGCCTTTCCGAGTGCTGTCCGGGAGTCCCTGGGCGGGCTGTTCGGGTGGACAGCTGCTCAGGCCTCAGGTTGCAAGCATCGCCAGCACGGGGCCCTGCCCCTTCCTCTGTCCCTGTGACCCTGTGGTCACTCGGTGAGGTTTCCTGGGTTAAGGTGTGGGCCACGGTCTCAGCATTTGTCCAACCACTTACCCCAGAGGGGCAGTGGAGAAACTTAATCAATTGCTAAAAAACAAAAATAATCTGTCTGCCTGCCAGCCGGGCAGCCGCCGCGGCCAGGCTGTTTATGGCCTTCGAAACTGCAGAGCGGACAGCTGCCCGCAGTGTGACCCGGTTCTGCCCACGCGGCTCCAGGCCTGGGAGGTGGCTGAAGTCGGCTTTGCCTCCCATGGGGGCAGCCCAGGAGGAGGCCCCGGAGCTTGGAGCAGAGCTGGGGTGGGCGTCAGGGAGGCGGGAGAGGCAGATTCTCAGCTTTCGCTCAGATCTCAGCTTTCTGTCTCCAGCGTGAAAAGGAGCTGGAAGTGCGGAGCCGTCCTGGGGCTGCCGGCTATGGCGGGAGACCCACGGGGGCGGGGCCTTCCCGGGCAGCCTGTAGCCTTGGAGCCGCGCTCGGTCCAGTGGGGAGGATGGTGATGTCCACTCTGTCCGCTGGGATGGCCAGGGCCCTGCCGCAGAGTGATGGGGGGTCAGGGGGCCCTGCCGCCGCCTGTGATTTGGTCAGTACGCTCCCTGGGAAGTGTTGTTATTTTACTTGTTGTTAAAAAACCCTTTACTCACATTCGGGCGTGAAAGGGACTAACCGTGATGGCCTTTCAAGTTCCTATGTGCTGGGCGATCCGCCAACGGGGCTCCTCCTCCTGGGCTCTGTGAGGGCCCGCAGGGGCCACTGGGCCACCGTCGGTTGGCCTAAGAGTTGCTGCAGTGGGTTCTTTTGCCCTGTCCCTTCCTTCTCCTGTCATTTGTCCCTTCAACACGGTGCAGACCCTGGAAGCTGGATAAACCGCCGGCCTTCTCGCCCCGGTGTGGCAGCTCAGTGGAGGGGCAGGTCGGTCATGTCCCCGAGGTGCCCCAGGAAGAAGGCGCCGTCCCACAGCCTGACCCACCTCCACACCCGGGTCGCGAGCGCCTCCGAGGATAAACCCATTCAGCCGTGTTTTCAAAGCCTTATTCCTGTCCTGTCATGAAATAACATTTATATGTTCACTGCAGAAAGGGAAACATCATAAAAAATGATGAAGAAAATAAAAACAACCCGTCATCTCGCCACTCAGAGCTAGCTGCTGCTCCACGTTGACGAGTGTCTTTGCCGTTGTTCTGCGTGTGTGTTCAGGTCGGCTTTCGCGTGACTCGTTCACGCCGTGTGCGCAGTGTGGCGCCTGGCTCTTCCCGTCTGTCGTTTATGAGCCTTTCCTACGTCGTTAGCTTTTCTCCGGAGTGTGATGTTCAGGGCCTGCAGAATAGCCTGTAACCTCGAACGCCCTCATTCACTTAAAATCAGTGACGTTCATTATTTTTAATATCGCGGGACGTTTAGGTTGTTTAAGGCTCTTTACCTTGGGTTTGGGTTTTGCTGCTGTCGTGGAGCCGTGGTGGTTGTCTGTGCACGCGAGTCTGTAGGATTTCCGGCTGCTGCTTCGGGCCGCATTCTTACAGGGGCGGTGGCGGGGTCGGCGGGCCGCAGTTACCGTCCAGGAAGCCTGCGCTGGTTTGCGGTCCTTCAGGAGGCAGGAGGTGCAGCCAGGCTGAGGGTTAACCGAGCTGGTGACAGTGGGACACTCGCTTCTAGTTCCGTGTTGCAGAGAAGTGACCCACTTTTCGCGTTTTATTGACCGTATTTTTTTTTCTGTTAATTTTTATTTATGGTCTTTGCGCATTTATTGCTGGGCTTTTGGTATTTTTCTTATTGACTTGTGTGCCTTTTCATCTAATTTTTTTAACAAAATTAATATACTTCATCTTTTAGCTGTTTTAGGTTCACAGAAAAATCGACTGGCGAGTACAGAGGGTTCCCCTATATCCGCTCTCCCCTCTTACTGTAAATTACTTTCTAATGTTATGAAAGTCACACATACCTCTAGTATCAGTACAGGGGCTGGCATGCTGTGGCCACCGGCCAAAGCACTCACCCCTGTTGTCGGACAGCCGGGAACTCAGGATCGTCTCTACGTTTTTACATAGTTGAGAAGAAAATCAGAAGTGTGATGTCTTGTGGCTTGTGAAAATGATACAAAATTCAGGTTTCAGTGTCCAGGAGTAAAGTTTTGTTTGCACACAGCGGCAAAGTCTAAGGCAGGCTGCTTTCCTGCCATGACGCAGAGCCGTCCGGGCAGCAGCCGGGCAGATATTTACCATCTGGCTTCTCTGGGAGAACGTTTGCCCAGCCCTGCTAGAGGAAGAACCGGCATCGCCCAGAGATAACCACTGTTGACATTCGAGCGTGTTTCCTTGTAGGCTTTTGTTTGAGGGCGGCTGTCTGTTTGCTTTTGTGGCTGGGATCCTGCTACAGGCCTGTTGTGCTGTTTGCACGAGGCTTCCTTGAGGACAGGGCTGGGCTCAGAACTGCGCCTGCGTCCTGCGCACAGTGGGTCCTCAGCGGAGGGTGCTCTCTGGCCTCCGTGCTGCTGTCCGGGCTGTCCCTTGTGCTGGGCTTCCCCCTCCCCGAGCCTGCCTGGCTCCCTCGCCTTCGCTGCTCCGCGGAAACTGTCCCCTCACCCGCTGCTGCCGGCTGGGCACGGGTTGAGTCGCGTCCCCCAAAAAGACATGTTGAAGTCCAACTCCCGGAGCCTGGGTGTGTGACCTAACTCGGGAGTAGGGTCTGCAGGTGTAATCAAGCGAGGCCGAGGCCATCCGGGGTAGAGGAGCCCTGAACCCGCCGTGTCGGGGTCCGAAGAGAAGGGACGCAGAGACGCACAGGGGAGGCTGCGTGGCATCAGAGCCGTTGGTGTGACGGCCACGAGCCAGGGAACGCCAAGCATTTCTGGCAGCACCAGGGCTGGAAGAGGCAAGCGGGATCCTGCCCCCGAGCCTTCAGCGGGAGCGTGTCCCTGCCGACACCCTGCGAGGCAGGCAGTGCGTTTCTGCTGTTACGGGCCCCCCCGTGCGTGGTGACGTGTCTGGGCGGCCCTCAGGGTGTTCACTTCCATTATTCCAGTAATACGCAAGTATTAGTGAGAAGTTACCCGTTTTTCGTGTTATCAAGTGTTTTTTCTTCTGTGAGTTTGTATTTATGGTCTTTGCCTCCCGCGCGGTCTGCCTGTCTGTGATCAGGGGCTGCTTTGCCTGGGTGGACGGTGGCAGGGAGGAGGGTGTGAGCCGCCCAGGGCTTTGGGCCATCCTCTGGGACTGCTGCTTTGAGGAGAACACCCCTGCCAGTGAGCCATGCCCTGGCCTGGCCCCTGCCCTGCACTTGGCCCTGTGGCAGGGACTCTGCGCTTCTCCCCTGCATGCCTGCAGAGAGGGGGAGGAGCGGTCAGGAGCCTGCCAGGAGGAGGCTCCAGGGATGTCCGCCCTGCAGCGAGAGGAAGGTTTCACTTTCTTTGGCAATGCCGTGGGGCTGGCTATTTGTTTAAACAACCCCAAAGAAAACCATTTGGCCAAACTGTTAGTTTCTAAACAGTTTACTTCCCTGGTATTTACACAAACTGCTACCCAGGCCCTGTGGCTGGTCCCAGGAAGGGGGTTGGCCTCTCCTCTCTATGGCCCGGCACAGCCCCCTGCACCCGCCCGTCCTCCCCAGGCCTGCACGCCCACAACGAGGGCTGCTGCAGGGATCTCACTGCAGACCAGCGTGGGCACCAGCTCAGCAAGCATCCAGCAGAGCCAGGCCGGCGGCTCTCTCTGCAGCTGCTCTCTGCTGACCTGGCCCTGGACAGAGACCCCCGCCTCTGGACTGGGGTCGCCTCTACGCTGGGCAGAGCTCACTCAGACCTTCAGGCAAACAGCTGGGTCTTACCTTTGTCCCAGGTGTCGCGGTCTCCATAAAACTCAAAACCTCAAAGGCCTTGGCAGCCCGAGGGGTGTCGGAGAGCCCCCTTTGGAGTCAGTAAATACCTACAGATTGATTCCAGCAATGAATTACGGCCTTGGCCTAGGAAACTGCAAGGGATGCTGAGAGTGGGGTTCCCGGTGGTGGGGTATGCTTGAGGCTTTGGGTTGACCTGCTTAACAGAGGGCTGGAGCCAAGTGCACTCGGCCCCTGAAGGTTCTGGGCCCATCTGGGACACTCTGCCC
>RJWJ010042488.1:0-13017 GCA_004363605.1 Indri indri | reverse complement strand
GTGAAAATGGTCCCTGGTGCCAAAAAGGTTGGGGACCAATGCAGTGAATTCATCGAAAGGGCCCAGCAATTGGAGGCAGCTTATATTATGGCCAGTTTTACAGTCATGCTGCAGTTGGCTTCCGACGTTGTCCTTCATCAACTAGCTGCAGGCTGCTATGACGAATCTTGACCCGATCTTGAATCTGAGGCTCGGATGGGGATTAAATTAACCTTGTTTTTATTTCCAAGTCTATTTATACCAATCATACATGTTAATATAACTTAGATAATTAAACTAAATATTATGCAAATACTGTTTTTTTCCTATAAAAACTAAGGTAAATGCTTTGGAAAGTCTCAACAAAGGTGAGTCACCAAAACTAATATATAATTAGATGTGGTTGAGACAATTATAATGGACTGAAAAAAAACAGTCAAAAGTTTAAAAAGGTTCTGTACTCAGTATAATGTCTCTTTAAGATAATACACAGGATATATAAATACTATACAGACATAGACATTTTAGGATATATACGCACAAATAGTATAGGATGTATTGATGTTCTTTGTGCGAAAATGACAATTTAGCTTCTAATCAATAGACCTACATTCACAGAAAAGATCTTGGCTCCATTTCCAAAGGTATCAAATGACTTTCCAAGTATTTATTGCATTGTCATTTTTATGATTTCCATTTTTAAATTTTGTTTTATTTTTAGTTTTTATGGATACACAATAGTTGTACATATCTATGGGGTGTCTGTGATATTTTGATACAAGCATATGGTGTGTAATGATCAAATTAGGATAATTGGGATACTCATCACCTCAAACAACTATCATTTCTTTGTGCTGGAAACATTCCAAATCCACTCCTCTAGTTATTTTGAAATATACAATGAATTTTTTGACCATAGCCGTCCCATTGTGCTCCCAAATACAAGAGCTTATTCCTTCTACCTAACGGTATTTTTGTACTCATTAAAACAATTCCTCTTCATCCCCCTCCCCTGATTCCCATTTTAACTGACTCGTGACACCCGATAAGATTTAGGACTTAGAATATTTACATTTTCTTAACTGTTCATTTAAATATTCCCCAATGTTTAAATAATAATTATCATTTTTATTTTAATAATTTATTCAGTAAGTTATAGTCTACATATCAATGATTATATATACTATATAAGACACGGTCGCTTTAAAATTATGCAAATAATAAACATAACTGAGTGCAGGGGTGAGTCATCGCTCACAGTCCTTCCAAGCTGCATTCGTAGATGGGGCTTGTTGGCCGCTGCTGTTGGAAGTGTGTCCCCGCCAGGCTGATGTCTGCTCTGGCGAACGTATAGCAATCGTAACCCCCTGAGAACGCTAAACTGTCTCATAGCCCCTGCTGCGTCTTAGAAGTTAGAAAAGCAAAGGTTAAGGAAACAAACCACGATTCCAAAATGTCTCCGAAATTTCTACAGCAGTGACTTTTCCTTTACAAACTGCTGCCTCTCTACACAATGACGTTATTCATACTTTGGGGTAAAGAACTCAAAGGGAGGACTAGCAAAGAAAACTTTCTTTGATCAAAAAGAAATCACATAGCTGCCCAAATGGCATATCATATGAATCCAATCGATGTGAAATCAATGTCTGTTGTGTAGCTCTAATTCAACCGTTAACACTTCAGTGGTAATAACATTACATTTAATTTTATTAATTTTTTTATAATTACTATGTTGTCTCTTGTGCTATTTGCTATCACCAGTTAGTAGTTCCAAATTATTTGCAGTGAATTTGTAGACTTTAGAAAATGATATTGAATACGATGCTTCCACTAAACTCAATAAAGGGAACTCTTTAAATGGTTTTTTTTGTTGTTGTTTTTGGAAATTAGGTGAAAAAGCTTCTTTCACAGAATTCCTGTTAAGCTACTTTCAGAAAAATCAAGGTCAGTTATGTCAAAGTGGTTAAGAACATGGGCTTTGGAATCCAACAACTCAAATTTAAATCCTAGATCTGCCCTTCACGCCTGGCATATTTTTATTCCTAAATATTAATTATTGTTTTTAGTAAAATTAATAATACATTATGCGGAAAAGAAATTATGTGGAAAAAGAATGATTGAAAATCTCCTCCCAAAGAAAGGAAGTGTAATGTAAGGAGACCCCCATAACAGACAAGAATAAATTCACATTTTCAATCCTGCCCCCCAAATTCCATTTCACAAAACAAACTCACAATTCAAAGCAGAGGAGACGGTAAAGGGAAATCAGCATTAAAGTATGTAGCCACCAAAACTACCTGTGTAGATGAAAGGAGTACGTCTACAGTTAATGTGGACAACGGGTTCTTAATGCCTCGACTAAAAGCAAAAATGCTGTTACACTTTGCATTTTTTATTGACTTTTCGCCTAGAAACTTGAATTCTAAGCGCTGTGACTTCTGTTGGAGCAATGCTCAGCTGGAGAGTGCGGAGAATAGCAGATTAGTAGATACCAGGGAAGAACAAATAGCTCACAGAGGGTTCTAAGCAGAGTTCTCATCCCACCTAGGCGTAGATGGGGTGGAGAGATGACTTTATGTCTGATTTCTGACAAAGTATCTGGGAGCTTATTTAGAGACAGCAGTTAGAGTATTTAGAGACAAATTAGAGAAAGCGGATTGCTCCTCTTTTTAAATATAGATCTTTATGTTTAAAGTCATTCCCTCTGAATAATATTTATTAACCTGAAATCTCTTTGAAACTGGACACATTAAATTCCATAGTTTTGTTGCTACGAAAGACAAATTTATTTTCTTACAAAGCCTGAGTCTCGTTCTCCACTCCCACTACAATAAAGTTGCTTACGGGGAGGGAATAAGGGTTTAGCCACTGATGACTCTTTAGCATTCAGCACAGAACTCAGCGCATATTTTATATCTGATGACTAATGAAGGAATGAATTAGTTAATGAAATAAATGGAAGCAGGTCTCAGATAAGCAAGAGGTGCAAGCTTGCCATCTAGTGGTCACTTGGTAAAAATGCACATACAGGACTCCCAGAGCACAAAGGTGATAAAGTTGAGAGAAAACATGACCTCTAATAACAGATGTGCTTGGCCAATCTTGCCACTAAAAGTTTCATTTGTTGTGACGTACACATCGTTTTAAAGATGCCAATTGAAATGGCATACAGGTGTAGGTCCTTAACAGGAAGATTTTCTAGGTATAAGATATTGTATCATAAAAAAAAAAAAAAAAACCATTAAGATTCAACCATACGGTGTGACCCACAAGTATGGTGCTGGGCAGTGAAAAGACCTTTCTCCTACATAATTTATTAAAGCTGTACTTTAAATCTTTAAAAATGTTGTGGTATACTGGCCAAAGGTTTTGCAATTCTGCTTCAGGAAACAAGCAGTACTATTCTCTCCCATCTAAATTCAGCTTGTGTCTTGCAGCTCATTAATAAATCATACTCCCCTCTACTTAAAATTGCACGTTAAACCAACTGTATTCCGTCACTTCGATGTATGCCAACAGAGATTTACTGTCAGCCTAAAGAACAAATTCCTTTCTTTTTCCTCGCGTCTATCAAAAGAACCAAGTGTTCCGAAACTCTATAAGCATCATTCCTAGCTGGCGGCATTTACTGGAACCTCATTCAGAATTCTCTATTTGTTGATTTGTGGTCTTATTGTCTCTGAAGAACATCAAATATTTCATTCTTGTTCTACTTTACAAAGATAAATTAAAGAGCCATTATTCTTAGAGTTTGTACTTCAAATAAAAAGTTCATAAATGAATAAATGCAAATATAACAGCATTTCCACTTTCGACTAGAAGCCCCCCTGTTGGGAGGCTTTCTTTAAACTTTTGCTCCCACTGAAGGATACGGGAGCGTAGGATTCACTGTTACCAACGTCTTTTCTCTTACAGAATTTCTGCAGCAAAGACAGTCCTAATCTTAATCACTGTTCTCTCCTAAAGAACCAGCAGTTGTATTCAAAGGAGAAAAAAATTAAAAATTTAAATACATACGCAAGGAAAAGGGCAGAGGAGCCAGAGAAAAAGAAGCTAGTCACAGAAAAAGGAACTAAATATAAAACTGGATTCACACCTTTTATATGGATTATGTTGAGTAAAAGAAGCGAAAACCCTTGCATTCCTTGTGCCCATTCATTTACTTCTGCATACTTCTAAGTATTCCCTACAATACCTTCAACCAAAGAAGTTCAAAACTAAAAGCTCCAAACAATTTGTGAGTGACAAGGACTGTGCGTGGATGTGGCTTGAAAAGCAGGAGCAGGGCAGAGGCGAGTCGGTCCCCGGTACTCACCGTGGTGGTGGTGGTGACCTCCTCGGTTACGACCTTCAGAGTGTCGACCACGGAGACGTAGCCCAGACGCTTCGCGATCGCCAAGGCGGTGCTGCCATTCTGGAGACAGAGCGAAAGGCAGAGTGAGGAGCGAGCGGCAGGACTGCGACGTGAGCCAATGAGATCGCCCGCTGGCTCGCAGCGTTTCCTTCCAAAACAAGGCACCGCTGAGGAAAATCACTAGTTTTTACCATTACGTCTAAATCTGTCTTTGTAACTTCTTTAGACTATGGCCCAGGTCACCAAGGTAACACAACAAGCTTGCATCTGCCTGCTCTTTTTAATAAGAAGCACTTGACGCTTTAACCCTAAGGTTGTCAAACATCTTCCACAAACGCTCTCTTATGCGTAGGAAAGTACCTCTTGATGCCTCCAAAAACCATTTGCAAGCACCAGGCACACTTATTCCTCATCAGAGGTCAGGTAAGATGTTGCCATGGGGAAGACAGTAACAGATTTAGCTACGGCTGTGCAGAAGTTCACTATGCAGCAAAACAGCACCGGCAAGCAAGGCAGGCTGCACCCAGCTCAGGCCACTGGGGGACCGGGTTTGTTTAATTGCACAGCTTAGTTTACATTTCAATGGTTCCACAGCCCAGGGAGCTTTGTCTAAGCCAGCAGCAGCCTTCAAGAAGGCAGCTTGCCGGGAGCAGGCAGGGAGGGAGCGGTGGATTTGTGCTCACATCTGAGAGCAAGCTGGAAGCAGAGCACACCCCAGCAATCCCCCAGCAGAGAGAGAGCGAGCCAACCGAGTCAGGCCGGCTGCTCTCCCTCCCGGGGCAAGCACTGCAGGGAAGTCACGCTGACTTCTGGAAAGGCTTTCCCAAAACCTGGGGCTTTCCAGAGTCCAGGGGCTTATTGAAGGACGATGTATCTGAACTCAGCTCAGACAAGAGGCCACCAGGGCAAGAGAGGAAGAAGAAGGAAGCGTGGTGGGGACAGCCGTGTCGTGCCTTACCGCGGTGGTGGCGTTGGGCTTGGCCCTGTGCTGGAGCAGGACATTGATCACGTGTGTGTGGCCCTGCTGCGCGGCCTGGTGCAGAGGCGTGTAGCCGTTCTGTGGACGACAGTGGCCACGGGCAGAGGGAGAGGAAAGTCAGATTGGCCTTCACTTTGAATTTCTTAGTCTTATTTACAACAAAACCATCCCAAATGCTTTGTTTATTTGGAGCCCAAGATTACAGCAACCGATTTCGCAGCAGCAAACACTCCCGCACACCTTATGGTCTGCTCAACACAGGGAAGAGACTAGTTTATGAAACGACAAGATCAACAGGCTCCAAGTGCTATTATTATATTTTAACCAATTAGCATTTTAAAAAATGGGTATGCTGCAAGGAGATTTTAAATGAGAAAGGGCATTGTCACCATGATTTCTTCCCTAAGAAACAAAGAAGGGTCAAATTGTTTGTAACTGAAGGCTTCGGAAGGTCACACAATCCACTGCTTGTTCATCATAACTTCCCCGATAATTAACCTTTGGCTTAGCTTTAGGACTCGAAATCAATGCAAGTAAACTACGCCGTACATTGCTTTCAGAGAACGGCTTTGGTCAAAGACAGGCAGGCACACACATACACTTAAGAAGGCAGACGACTTCATTGGCAGCCCAGTGGCCCAGCCTCAATAAAGAAAATATCTTTAAAAACTAGATTTTGAACATTCTGTTCTACACTTCCATGCAGATGAAAGCTCTGTAGGCCATGATTTGTGAGGAATTGCTGGTGAGGGTGGCACGAGGCTGGTCTTGCTCAGGACTGGAGTGGATGGTAGGTGTGATACAGGTTGGTCGCATAGTGACATTAATTTTAAAAATTGCACTTGAGCCCTTGGAAGTACAACAAAACAGTAATAGCAATCATGCATGACGCATTCATTTTGTACCAGATACCGGACCTTAGACTTACGGTCTTTTCATCACAATTCTGAAAATGTGGGTACTCGGTACCTAGTAGGCGTTTCATAAATAATGGTTGACTGACTCAATGGGCAATGAACAAATGATTGAATAAACGAATATTTTCCTCCCCATTTCAGACAGGATGAAACTGAAAATAACAAAGCTAAGCAATTTCTCTAGAACCATTCCAGATTCAGTTCCTATGTAGAAGACCATGACAGCCAGTGGCTATCAGAACTACTTTTTAAAAATTTACCGGCCCCACCCTTGATGAAATTTTATTTACGTATTTCAGACCCAGTTGTCCTGGGCTCTAAGTCTGAGTGGCCCACTCATGCCCTAAGCTTTTAAGAGTATATGTGCACAACAGCCCTTTGTCCAACGTCACTGCTGCCTCCTGCCCAAGATGCATATTTGCTTAACTTCTCTACAGGGCACGTCTGTCTAGACCGGTGGGTACCACGTGATTCTTTCTATGCATCCACTGCGGTCTTTCTGTCCATAGGAATGTGCCCGTGTGTGTGAGCGTCTATCTGTCTGGGTGTCCCTAAGTCTGGCATATCCCCAGCTCTGCCATGTCAGGAGCTATACACCCCTGCGGTGGAATCACCCCAGAAACCTGGAAATACAAACCAATCCCAGGGACTCTGAGAAACCTACAGCTATTGCGGGGACTCCGCTCTCACATCAGATAATCCATGGACATTTGAGGAACATAGAGTAAGTGACGTTTCTTTTCCTACAAATTCTTCCTTTCCATTGTGTTCACAACGTCCTGCCAACCGACTCTACCTCATCTCTTCCGTATCAGTCCAGCTAATTCATTCCACAAGCATTTCCTAACTACATGCTATGTGCTACATAACTTGGCATGCAAATTAATAAAATTATATAATAAATAATATCTTAACATATATTAATAAATATAAATTATCTATAAATAGATATAAATTAACGATGCCCGAGTAACAATCCTATCCTCCATAGATCACGCAGTGGCCAGACACATGTCCCCCAGGCCTGACTTAACCTAATCTTTTCCTGAAATCTCTGGTGAGGGAGAATATTTCTCAAAAGCTTTTACATGAACATTTGGTTGAATCTTAACTCACCGCCACAGGCCTATCTGGCTAGAAGGTCTAGACCCAGTTCTTCTACCAAGTATTCGCAAATCCCTGAACTTCTTTAAACCCCAATGTTCTCATTTGAAAATGGAAAAGCCAAGATTTCAAGTTAGGTGAAGGATCCAATCAGTCGTCTGTGAAAATGTTTTCTTTTTTAGCTTTAAAAATTTTAGCAAACATTTTTGGTTGTTTCCCCCCCGCCCCCTTCATTGAAGAGCTCTATAATCTTTGCAGTACATTTTATAAAGAAAATTTCCTTTTCTATGGTATAGCTCTAAGCCCTCTTTACAAGTTAAACATATAATTAACCACGTCTGGTTTGCCTCAAGCTGTTGTGACAGGGTTTCATTCTAATTTTAAGCAACTAATAGTTCCACAAAATAAGTTCACGTTTCCAAATCTTTTATGCTAAGTCATGAATGTTTGAGGAGTAAAGTTAATACATACGTTTATGTTTTCAAGGCAATGAAACAATTTTTAGTAACTATGGTTACACGTAAGATGTGAGAAAGAAAACATAATCTCTAGAGATGTTATTTCATATGAAAAAATTCTGAAGGGTTTATTGGAAGACTGTCTTTTGAGGTATGTATCTATCTACTCCTCTGAAGATACGTGGCTCTAAATGTAACAGTGAAAGCCGCACAATTCATTTAAAAAATAAATAAAACTGAAATGTTAAAATGAGATTTTTCTCTCAATCAAATGTTCATTCGATGGACATAAAACTCCGGGGAGGTCACTGATACTCCCTAGACAATATAGTGTTTGGCTTCTAAATATTATAATCATTTCAACAATCAAACACTAAACAAAAAAGTAGATTAAACATTTTCAAGGTCTACTGTCATCTCATTGCCTCTTGCATTTGCGCATTTGAAGATAAGACCGGATTCCAACAAGAATATCTTTCCTGGAGTGCTTACATGTGAGCTGGCTTAGCAAAAATGGTGTTAGGAGCTAATGTCTGAGAACTATATTAGTGCTTTTAAATAAATGTCGAAGTACAATTTCATGAGAACTCAAGAACTGGTCAGAAGCTAGGCAACAGCTCCTCCTGCTAGAGTAAGATTGTAAAGTTGAATCTCAAATGTTAACAATATTATTTATAATTTAAAAAATAATTTTATTTTAGATTAATATGTAAATACATTTATGTATAGAAATGATTTTGTTTCTGCTTCCAAGAGAATATAAAAAGGAAGATTGAGTCACAAAACTTTGATATATTTTTAATTAGTACATCTTGAATGATATCTTTGAAAACTCCTGAATGTATCCACACTAATTTATTAATACTCGAGCCAACTGAGAGCTGCAATTAGAAATTCTGATATATAAACTTAAGAAAAACATGCAAATACTTATTTCTTTGAACCACAGAACCTGGAGCTGCAAGTTACATTATGTGTAACAGCCATAGTCATATTACTCATTTCTCTTCCCCTTGAACCAATTCGAGTGTACTGAAGTACTGTGTGATGTTCCGACCTTGCTTTACTGAATAGGATACTTCAGATGTTACTGGGAAAAACCGTTGGGATCAGATCAGCTCTGCAATATTCCTGAGAACTTCCCGCACAGGCCTTCCACGTTATTGCCTCACTGAGCATGGCCACGTGATGTTTTCAATGTGGCAGAGTTCATTCAAAATGGAAGGCACAGTCTAGGCTGCCTGAGCATTTCCTCGCCAGGGGACAAGGGGCAGGGGGGTGGGGACCAAGGCTCTGAAACAATGTGAAGGATCTGCCAGAACATCAAGAGGTTTTAGCAGGCGTCTATTGATTGCATCCTGCAGTAAATTGTGAAATCGACGTCAGCTACTTTAACTTTACAATAGAAGTAGTTCCGAAGCTAACCTACATGGGCTCAGCTACATGGCTGTCAAATGTTATTAGAATAAACAATTACAAAACTACGTCGCCTCTTCAAAATCACTTTGGAAGAACTAAAAAGAAAAAAATAATACACTTGTAGCTCTGGTAAGATAGCGAAGTGTCCAGATGACTGGACCTTTTTGCTTATACAAAATGAAAACGACCACGAGTATTTTACCTTAGTTTTTTGCATTAACATTTGCTCCCTGCTTCAGAAGAAAGTTGACCATTTTCACGTTTCCATAGTGACAAGCCACAATTAAAGGAGTGTAACCAAGCTGTAAATAATAATAAAAAATTACAAATTAATAAAGTAGAAATTTTCCTACACTAGGGTAGAACGATTAGGTAGTTGCAGTTGCTATAGGGTGGGTAGAAATTCATCCTGACTGTACGAGCATTATTTAGCAAATCATACATATGTATTCCTGGCCACAGGGAATTTAACACCAGCAAGAGAGATCAGACGCATATGTAACTTAATCTGACAAAGAACTAAGAAAGGCACAAATAATATGATCTGAAAACAGCAAAAAGAGATTGACTCTGATACGATCAGGAAGAGATACAGGAAAGACATAGCTGTAGTGGCTTAAAGAATGGGTAAGAATTTAATGGCATAAAGAGGAAGACCCACTTTCAGACCAAGAGTGTGGAGGTGAGCAAGTGCAGGAAGAAAGCAGCAAGTCATCTGGACCAGCCAAAGTGACAAGGGAGAGGGCGGACCCCAGCCTGCGAAATTGGAGCCTTCCTGTGATGGTCCTGACACCATACCACCCATTCAGACTTGATTCCCACAGAAAATGGGGAGCCACTATCGACGTGTGAGCAGGTGGGGCTACTTCGGAATGGACTTTCGAGGAAGAACGACCTGGACACGGGGTGACCCGAATTGGGGCTACTGCTTTACCTTTGTGTGAGCATCTTTGTCAGCCCCATGCTTCGTGAGAATCCCTGCAACGTTCACTTTGTCTTCCTGGGCTGCGAGGTGCAAGGACGTGAGTCCACTCTATGGGAAGAATGGAACCAAAGGGGCACATTTGAAGAAGAAAATGCATTGCTTCATCTATAATATCATGTCTTGAAAAAATCCTGGAAAACTCAGAGCCTCTCCGTAGAAACTGCATCTTTTGATATCTAATATAAACTCTCTAAGCTAACGACTTCTCATCCAAGACACACTCTCCAAGTTAATTGACACTCTCAGCAAATGACATTTTCTATTTTCGATATTAGGTACTTCCACTATGATGTTAGACTTTAAAATAACTCAGGTAATAACCTTCCAAACAACATTCTTTTCAAACCCATCTGGGCCTCCTACTGAATCTATTTATTTACTTAAATAATTGATTAACCAACTATTACTTCTACTTTATATCCGTAACAATAATCTATATTTTATCAGTAAAATATCACTTCAATGTAAAAAAATGTACAGAGTTACAGGAAATGAGTTCAGAATAGTTTTCTCTAGCACCCAAAGACAGTATGCTTTCTCGGTCATTCCTAGTAAATGCTAAATTTTTTAAAAAGTAATCCCATCCCAGCCCTGTTCCATCACTTTGCAGCCTGCTGTCCTGCATTAGCACGGAGGCTGAGAAAGCTAAGCCCTGTTCTCTAACATTCACGATGTCCAGCCATGGTGTTACTTCCAGAAATCAAACAAAGCATTGACCTTAAAAAAATATATAACTGAAAGCTACAGAGAGAAAAACATTCTACAACTTGAGAAGGGGCCTTTTAGTTGAAGGCCTGGGGCTTTTTAATACTTAAGCCTCTGTATGAGGTTAGCTTTGAGTTTCATACAACAACAGGGTAAGATACTAGACACATCCTTTGCATTACAATTTTATCACTTCTAAACAAATATTATTTAATCCCAATGTATAAAAAAATCTGTGTACTGGGACAAAACAAATGATTCTTATTCATCTTTAATTTCTCCACATTAAAATAGCAAACATAAACATATTTCTTCTTTATAGAGACAGTTGGCCTGTTTAAAAAATGTCATTGAAATGATCGTTAAATGAAGTGATCATCAAATCTCAAAGACATTTTCAATGGCATTTCAAATGCATGTGTCCTTTTCTACTCTATTTGCAGAACGGATTTTCTACAATGTAAGACTACAAACTAACAACCAGTATGAAAATCTCTATAGTTTACTATTGTATAAACTTGCATATCCAAATTAAATTATGTAAACCTTTTCAATAAATCAAGAAAATAGAAGATGTTCAAGGAGTTCTTTTCCAAAAAAGTAATTTATTTCCTAAGATACACTGGTAGACTCAACAAATGGTTTTATTTTATTGTGACTGGATAAGGAATGTAATATCATTTCTATATTATAGTTCTTACTGAGAAATAATCATTTGGAAAGTATGAAATTACAGATTTCAGTTGCTTTAAATACAAAAAGAATATATGTTCTTTTCAAAAGCAATAGGAAAATTTATCAGTTTGGCTTCTTATTTGAGATATTTTTACAGTTGCATTATCTTATTAAATATAATACCAACTGAAAGGCAAAGTTATATTTTTTATATGTAGATTTATATAGTGAATTATTATTCAGATATACCTGAACACATTTCTCAAAGTTTTACTTTGGGGACAAATACATCATGCCTTTGTCTTTAGGACACCTCTCAAAGATAATACTGAAATCACTGTTATAAAGATAATATAATTACTTCGTGATTCAAAATTGAATATTTTTCTTCACTGCTGAGTATGCAACTCAAATATACTCATTAAATATTTGCTGACTGACTGCTAAAACTCTCTCAAAGAAAGTAATGTATTTAGAAGAATACCATTAAGGAGGACATAGTGAATGGATTCCAAATATGTATCTATCATTTTTATAAATTAAAAATAACCCCATCAGAAGCCCTGTAAGATCAGTTTCATGAACTGTCTAGAATTTTAATTCTGTATAAAATTTCGCTCAATCTGTTTATGGATTTCTCTTGCTTATTTTCAAATGAAGATTTATTTCTTTCTAATAGACAGTAAATACATGCTCCCTTCATATATAATATTAAATAAAATACTCTTCATTTCATGGCCAGAATATCCCCAATAGGATAAATGACCACCTGAATGTCAGGACTTCAAAGCCACAAGGAAGTCCATGCCTCAGACTTCAGCGAGTGTCTGGCTGATACACTGAATTTCATCATAAGGCTTTATTATGTTCATTCTTGTTACAATCTAAATATCTTTCGGAAGACTAACTCTACAATTAGCTCTCAACATACTTCAACAAAGGATCTGTGAGGACTTTTGATAAAGGCCAGAGACATGCATAAGGGACGTACTGGAACGTTCTGCATGGTAAAGAAACAGGACTCTGGAGGCACTCAAGACAATCTGCCTGTCTCATATCTCTTCCTAAAAGATGCATGCTACGCAACCTATTTATAAATGTTATTAAGACCAATTTATAATTTACATGTCAAAAGCACTAATTAACTCAACAGCGAGACGTAGAAAGCATAGTATTTGCATATGTGTAGAAAATCCTAAGAAGCTTAATTTTCACGACTCCACACAACATGTTACAAAAAGCATCAAGTGATCTAAATGACAAACTAATTTATAAATACAGCTTCCAATTTTGAGTTTCTCAGCAGCTAGTTATAGTGGAGTACATATAAGATAGAAAGATAAGTAGATCTACAGATTTATATATGGATGGATAAATTGGTAGATAGAAAGATATGTACTTGTAAAAATCTAAATATTTTTATATTTGAACACTATCTTTTC
>RJWJ010042487.1:0-13005 GCA_004363605.1 Indri indri | reverse complement strand
CTTTTCAAAGGAAATGTTACATTTCAACAACTCATAAAAGGACAGGAAGATCATGTTAAAACATCCTGAAATAGTGTTTTCTCTCGAGGGCAGACCTGGGCAGCAGCAATCGCCTGAAACATTTTTTAAAATGCGGAGATGTTGAGACTAAATTTAAACAGGGCGTGTGGGATGGCCCTGCTCCCTGTCAGGTCTCAAACATTCTCTGGCGATTCGGGCTTTGAACAGGTGCTGCCGAGGGCATCGTCCTGGGCTCCACCCTCCCTGTGCACACGGGGTGGGGGAGGGGTGGAGGCGAGCCCCAGGGCTGTCAGGGAAGGCTGACCTCACTGGGAGAGGGGATGTGGCCAGCTCCCACTCAGAGGGAAAGGAAGGATTTGTGCTGCCCCGGGGCTTCCATGCAGGCTTTGGGGTCAGCAATCCGGCGTGGCCAACACAGACTCAAGCGCAGACGCACCCCGCTCTGCATCCTGGTCACGGCACATGCAGCCGTGGTGTGGGGAATCTCTCTCTGAAGTCTATGCAGTACCTTGGCACCCCACGGCACCCTCCACTTCCCCCAGACCCCCCACCTCTGCTTAAGGGGGAGGTCTCGCAGCCCCATCTGCCCCCAGCGGAAGGCAGATGAGCGCTGCCCTGGTCCTGGCCTGTGTCACCTTCCTAGAACAGGGCTCTGCAGACAGGCGGGCCTGGCCTCCACCGCCGGCAGCTGCAAGCTCTGTCCTCGCCTGTGAACCGGGGCAACAGCAGCGCTCAGCTCTGGAGGCCGCTGTGAGGTCTGCAGTGAGGCGGTGCAGGCGGGCTCGGGGCTCGATGCCTGGTGACCACGGCAATGACACTCATCACCTTGAGTCCCCAGGGGCCTCTTGCAGGGCCAGACCCCCTCTGGGCACTGTGTGCCTCCCCGCTTGCAGGGCACTGTCTGCCTCCCGGCTCTGGACACAGCAGGAACTATTCCTCCCCAGGGCACAGCTCCTCCTTGAGCCCGTCCTCCCGGCCAGGCCTTCACAGTCCAACCTGGAGGGCCTATCTCCACTGTTCTGAAAGGGGGCTCTGTCAGCAAGGCAAGGAGCTTGCCCCGGGCTGGCAGGCTGAGGACCCTGCTCTGGGCTGCCCCAGCCACGGGGCACCAGGCAAAGGAGAGGCCAGAACACAGGAGATACAGATGGTCCCCAACTTACGCTGGTTCCGCCTACAATTCTTCAACTTTACGATGGGTTGTTCAGGACACAACCCCATTGTAAGTCTAGGAGCATCGGCACCTCCCTGAGTTCCCGGCCCAAGGCGGTGGCTACACCTCTCCAGGCTGCCCTGGCTGTGTCTACAGCCACACCTGACACCCCATGGTCGGTGGGTCAAGACTGGACAGGGCTGACCGGGTGCACTCAGCCTGTGACCCTGTCCCACCCAAATTCCCACATCCTCAGATGCATGTCCTGATCCCAGGCCTGGCCCTGCCTCCCTTCTGCCATGAAGAAGAACATTATTCTGTGTCAATGGAAAACAGGTCCCTTTAAAAAGTGAACTTGATGTTGTTAAAGTAAATTAAC
Organism: Indri indri; assembly: GCA_004363605.1. Lineage (NCBI taxonomy): Eukaryota > Metazoa > Chordata > Mammalia > Primates > Indriidae > Indri > Indri indri. Next base: position 11,455 of record RJWJ010042487.1, on the reverse strand, counting down.
ATGAAGACTGGGCCTGAAGAATCCCTGAGCAGACAAAGCCAGTCGGCCCTCAAAAGTGACCGTGACCTTGCTTGATTTGCAAACATAAGTGAAAATTAGGCCATTTCTTGTAAATGCTCATATTAAAGGAAAAAAAGAACTTAAGGTGAACCAATCAGAAGCAGCCAACAAACTTGTCATTATGTGACTAGGTTCCTTCCATCAGGACAGACCCGATAAGGCAACTGCGTAACTGTGACCGAATATTCTCCTCGCTTAACTTCCGCTTCATCCCGCGTTCCCCGGGCGGAGCTCCCGAACCACTGCCGGCGTGGAGCTGCCCGGTTCGTGAATCGCTGCTTGCTCAAATCAACGCTTCAAAGTTATTGTGCCTCAGTTGACCTTTTAAACAATGTCCACCAACAGATAAATGGATAAAGAAAACGTGGTCTATCCACACGGTGGAGTATTACTCAGCCACGGAAAGGAGCAAAGCAACGACAGGCCCTGAGCGTGGATGAACCTCACAACGTCATGCTAAGTGAAAGAAGCCGGGCGCAGAAGGCCATGCCGTGGGATTCCATTTACAGGCGGCTCCTGGTGCACGCAGAGGTCGGTTCCAGGACCACCACCCCACCCCACCACCCCGGCCTCCACTGCATGCACCCAAATCTGCGCGTACGCAAGTCCTGCAGTAACCCTTTGGCACCCACGTACGGGGAGAGTTGCCCTGCATACACACAGGTTCTTGCCCCGTGAATACTGTGTTTTCTATCTACGTTTGATGGAGAAGAATCTTGTGTAAGTAGACCGGTGCGGTTCAAAGCCATGTTGTTCACAGATCAACTGTAACGAGCTACCTGGAACAGGCAAATCTCCAGAGAAAGCAGACTACGGCCAGGCGGGGGGAGGGGGATGGGAATGCGTGTTTCATGGATACAGGGCTTCATTTTGGGGTGAAGAACGTGTGTTGGAACCAGGTAGAGGTGGTGGTTGAACAACGCCATGAATGCCCTAAATGTCACCGAATTGTGCACTTTAAAATGGTTAATTTTTACTTCCGTAAAATTTCAAAAAAAGTGAACTTGGACAAATGATGAGAGAAGGGCTTCAAGGCTGGGCGCCGGATCTCTGAGCTTGTGTCCTGGTGGACTCCACACCAAGAGACGCCCGTTTGGCACGGTGCACACCCCGGGGCGGTGGGGAAGGGCCCGGCAGCCCGAGGCACTCCTGGGGGCTGTGTGCTCAGGAGGCGAGGCCGCCCGGCCAGAGGAAGGGTCCTCGGCCGCCCCAATGCAGGGTCTGCAGCCTGCAGCCCGCCTCTGCCGTCTCACCCTCAGCTGCCAATGTGCCCTGGTGCCTGCTTCTGCCAAGGCTCAGGCAAAGCTCCAGGCTGCCCCATCGCGCTGGCCCCCGGGTGGAGTGGGGCTGGCCTTCCAGGCCCCAGTGACCAGGCAGGCGGGTCAAAGGTTGCAGCCCAGCCCACCTCTCAGGACGTCTGGGTGCCAGCGCCACCCTCCACGCATCCCTGGCGGCCAGCTGAGGCTGCTTGCGTTTGTTACAAATACACAGCACCATCTGTAGCGACTTGTAATTTAATAACATTTATTTATAATACGACTGAGGCTTGTTTTAAAGATGAGCTTTTATCTTTGAGATGAGGCTTCTGAGGCCCACAGGAAGCACCCAGCCTGGCTCAGCGCCGCCCTCTCTCTGAAAACGGCATGCAGCCCAGGCCACACCTCTGCAAGGGTGGAAGAGAAAAGCCACTGCCCAGTGCGGCCGGCAGCCCCCAGGCATGGGAGAGGGAAGCCCCCAGGGAAGGCAGGAAGGGCCAGTCCACCCTCGCTGAGGTTCCCTGCACCGCGCTGGGTCATGTCTGCCCAAAATTCATGTCCACCGGTAACCTCAGAATGTTGCCTGGACCTTTGCAGATTTAATCAGGTACGATGAGGTCGTGCTGCATTAGGGTGGGCCCTTAATCTAATGACCGGTGTCCTTATGAGAGAAACTAGAGGAGGACGTGAGACACAGACGCAGAGGAGACGCCATGTGACGACGAAGGCAGAGATCAGGGACGCGTCTCCAAGCCAAAGAATGCCAAGGACTGCCGGCGGTAGCAAGGAGGCCCCCCCGCCCCCGCTGAGAGTCCACAAAAGGAACCGATGCTGCTGACACCTTGTTCTGGAATCCTGGCCTCCAGAGCCAGGGCAGAATACATTTCTGCTGCTTTTAGCCACCTGGTGTGTGGTCATTTTTCACAGCAGCCCCAGGCCAGCTCCCTTCCTGACTAGTAGCGCTGTGGGGCACCTGGCACCCGGCAGGTGTTCACCACAGGTCTGCAGACGGCTGGAGGGTGCCTGGCTGGACCTTGGACACCTCCCTGTGCCAACTGTGCCTCCTGTCACTTTGTTTCCCTCATGTGGACTGACATCTGGCAGCCACAAGGGGAGGGCCTGGATGCCCAGCATTAGGCTCTAGAAGAAACCACAGGCCACGGGCGGGGGGAGGGGGGCTCTGAGCCCCCACTGGCCCCTCAGGGGCTCTAGGCTTCTGGGCGGAAGAGGCACCAGGGTCCAGATGTGTGGCTTTGTTCCTTTTATTCCTGGTCCCAGACCCCAGGCCTTTCTCTGCCCAGAGGCTGCCAGGACTTCACTGAAATGAAAAACGCCATGAGCAGAACCCCCGTGTGGGAGTGGAGGGCTCAGCTGGGCAGCTGCCCAGGATGGCGGGCCAGTGCGGCAAAGGGGCCAGCTGCCTCCTCACTGGGGAAGCCTTCATCCCCTCCTGCCTCCACCCACTCCTGCCCCCGCTCCTCCCACCCCTCCCCCTCCCCGTCTCCTCCCCTCCCTGCCCCCACCCCTTCGTTCCCTGGGCCTCCTGCTGCCCCACGTGGTAAACAGAGGTACGGGCCCCGCCCACCTGGACCCCAAGAGTTCATTTTCCCCTGGGGTCATGGGCGAAAATGACCTCGAGGCTGTCTGGAGCTGGGCTGTCACCCCAACTTGAGGGATGATGGAGGCTTCTCAGCGGAGGAAGTGAGGGCTACGCAGGGAGAGGACAGGGGTGTGGCGTCAGGCCGCGGGCACAGCATGGGCACAGGCTTGGAGTTAGGGGCCTTTCTCACGACTGAGGTCCGTCTGTACCTGTGTCTTACGTCTATTCTGAAAGCTCTCAACGGACACCCTCGGGCCCCCTGAAGAAAGCTGAGCACACGTGCGACTGGCTCTCAGGTGTGACTGCTGCCTCCAGGCTCCGGTGGACACCGCTCGCGCATCACGGGCAGAGGGCTGAGCCCAGCCCCTCCTGGCACTCGCACAGGCCAGCGTTCCCTCTCCCCCTGTGCCCCCGCTTCCTTCCAGCGTGCACAGCCCACGTGCCCGCGCCAGCCGTGAGGACCCCAAGGAACAGCGAGTCCTCGGCACGCACACAGAGCCCGAAGGAGCCCCGAGGAGGAGATGCCTCTTGACCACAGCACGGGGTGTGCTGGAAGGGCCACGTAAGAGTGGCCAGGGGAACTCGCACCAGTCAGGAGGAGAGATTTTTCTTCAACTGGCAAAGTCTGCTTCCCCCTTCAGATCCTGCGTGAGATGTCACCTCCAGAGAGAGGCCTTCCGGGCACCCGCAGACCAGGTGAGCCTGACCATGGCTCCCGCAGCCACACTGCCCCTCTGCACAGCACGCGGTGCCAGGCTGTCAACCCGCTGCCCCTCCGGACCTCCAGAACCCCACCATGCGGGGCTGGGGCCCGGAGGAGTCCGGAGCCAGCAGGGAGACATGCCGTGGACATGGCCCCAGGGAGGGGCAGGTAAGCGGGCGATGAAGCAAGATGAGCGATCAGACGTCCGATATGGTCTGTTGAATGACCGAAGGACACACGTGTAGAACTCTGAGCAGCCGTGTTCGGCTGGAGTGAAGGGTATTTGGAGGTGGGCAAGAATAGAGGAAGTGGCTAGAAACAGAGGCTTGGGCGGGGGAGGCCTTGAACACCTGGGGAGAGAGCTGGAAATGGATCCAGACCTAGCAGAAGTGACTCAAGAAGAATAAAGACCCGAGGAGTCCTGCGCCCTTGAAGGAAATTGAAAGAGAAATTGCAGATCTTTTCGTAAAGAAAACATGAGGCCCAGATGGCTTTCTGAGCAGGGTCGACCCATCGCTGAAGGAACAAATAATTCTAACCCAAGCAATGCCTTCCGGAAAAAAAGAGAGAACATCCCCAGCTTGTGAGACTGGCAAAAGCTTCACTCTCAAATAAGAATAGTATAAAGAAAGGGAAAGTACAGGCAAATCTTACTCATGAACTCAGATGTGAAAACCCTAAACAAAATATTAGCAAATGGAATTTGGCAACATATTAAAAAGATTATACTAAGTTGGGTTCATCTTAGGAACCTAAGATCGATCTAGTAGAAAATCAATGAATGCAATTAATTAGCAAAGGAGAAAAGCCATGTGATCTTCACAAGTGACACAAAAAAGCACTTGATGAAATCCAGTATCTGCTTGCAATTAACCTAATACCTCCTACACACTAGGAAAGAATGAAGTACTTTAACCTGGTAAGCTGCACATCCAAAACACCTCCAGAGTCAACAGAAATTCTGAAAGCATTTTTTTAAAGATCAGGAACAAGACAAGCATGCCCACTATCACCACTCCTACTCAACATTTTATTGCGGGTCCGAGCCAGCGGAGAGAGAAAAGGGAAAGGAAGGAAAGACATAATCAACAGACAAAGGAGAATTCATACGAGAATTTAGCAAGGTGGCTGGATAAACTAAAGATCAACACACCAAAGTCAGCTGCATTGCTACATTCCAGCGACAACTGGCAAACAGAATTTTGAAAAATATACCGTGGATGTGGTGGCTCACGCCTGTAATCCCAGCACTTTGGGAGGCCAAGGCAGGAGGATCGCTTGAAGCCGGGAGTTCAAGATCAGCCTGGGTAATGTAGTGAAACCCTCTCTCTACAAAAAATTTTTTTAAAAATTAGCCAGGCATCACGCACACGCCCGTAGTCCCAGCTACCCGGGAGGTGGAGGCAGAAGCATTGCTGAGCCCAGGAGTTCGAGGCTGCAGTGGGCTGAGACTGTGCCACTGCACTCCAGCCTGGGCGACAAAGGATGACCCTGCCTCCAAAAAAAGAGGGAAAACCCTACCAAAAAAAAAAAAAAATGAAATAAATGAATACCATGAATGCCATGAAGTGACAATAGTTAAACTACCCAGGAATAAATCTAAAACCACTGCAGAAGCTCTCTATGGAGACGATTGAGAAACCTGTTTGAAAGACATTAAAAAAGACATAAATAAATAGAGAAATATATCATATTCGTAGAGAGGAAGACTATATTGCAAAAGTGTTGATTTTTCCCAAATCGGTCTATTCTGGGTCAATGCAATTCCATTCAAAGTCCCAAAAGGGTTTTTTTTGTTATTGTTGTTGCTATTTTGTTTTGGTGAAACTTGATGAGCTGACTTAAAAATGTGTATGAAAGAGTAAGGAGCCAAGAATGGCTAAAATAAACCTGAGGAGAAACAAGGTAGGCGGGGTGGGTTGGGAGGGGAGGGGAGAGTTGCTCAGATGCGATGAAGGTGATGCTGGGAAAGACACGTGGACCAGTGGGCAACCCAGCAATAGACCTGCAGCCACGTGGAAGTGTTGTTTGTGACCGGACCGGCACTGTGGACCTTGGAGAAAGTGTCATAGTCCACAAATGACAGTGGACGAATGGGTTATCCAGAGGAGAAAAAAATGAAATTGGATCCCTACCTCACACCATACACGCATCAAAAATCCCCCCAAATTCTTGGATTAAAGACCTTACACGTGAAAGGCAGACATATTAAACTCCTAGAAAATAAGATGGGAACGTAGCTTTATGACCTCTTGGTAGAAAAGAATTTCTTAAATAAGACACAGAATCACAAACCCTGAAGGAAAGTTTGATAAATTTATTTACATTAAATTAGGTGGCTCAGGTCTGTACCCCCAGCACTTTGGGAGGCTGAGGCGGGAGGATCTCTTGAGGCCAGGAGTTCGAGACCAGCCTGAGCAAGAGCAAGACCCTGTCTCTAAAAAAAACAGAAAGATTAGCCAGGTGTGGTGGCACACACCTGTAGTCCCAGCTACTCAGGAGGCTGAGGCAGGAGGATCGCTTGAGCCCAGGAGTTCAAGGCTGCAGAGAGCTATGATTGTACCACTGCACTCCAGCCTGGGTGACAGAGTGAGGCCCTGTCTCGAAAAATAAATAAATCGATAAATCAGGAACTACTTGTGATAAGAAAAGTGAAGAGACAAGCTAAGGATTAATAAACAAAATATAGAAAGAACACAAATCAGGCAGAAAAGAGGAAGAACCCAGGAGAAAACCGGGCAAAAGATGAGAACAAGTGTTTTATAGCAAAGGAACTGCAAATGGCCCAGAAACGTAGGAAAAGATGCTTAAGTCCATTAGCAATCAGGAGATGCCAATTCAAATGCCAATACAAAACCACTGAGCATCCCTAGCTGGCAAAACCTGCCAGATGCGTGCCACAGCTGTAGGTGTGGGGCCATGGAGCCTGCCACCCAGGTAGCTGGGATCTGCCACGGGGAGCTCTGTGCCACCACCCGCAGAGCCGAACATCTGGCTCCCAGAGATCTAGCAGCCATTCTCCTGACATCCGCACATGGACGGCAGGGGACGCACAGGGGTGCTCAGAGCACATCTGTTCACAGTCACAAGAAACAGGAGGCCACCCCACGGGCAGGTGACGAACACAGCAAGGACAGGAGAAACCCACAACACCACACTCCAAATTCCCGTGCCCACAAGGCTCTGAAAACAAAACGCATTTCTCCTCTTTTGGGGTAGTGAAACCAGCCCAAACAGATCCGAGGGCATTTAATCTCCTCTGTGTTTATCCCACTGAATATCCAGACATTCTGATGCCAAAAAATCAAGGCACTTGATACAGGGCACTAGTTGACTGCAATGATACACAAGATATAACGGCGTTTATTTTATGGTATGTTTTACAATATTAAATCTTATAATTTTTAGAGTATAAAATAAATATATGCACGATGTATCGTTATTCTGAAGTGCACCTGGCCCCATGGGCTTTGGATAAGGGACCAGGGACCTGTCTAGTTGTACAACAGAATCCCACACAGGCGGGAAAGTGAACAGACGGGCCCCACATGTCAGGGGGGCGCACTGCAAAAGCGTGCTGATGGGCCGAGGCAGAAGTCAGCAAAATGCCATCTATACAGAGGTGGAAACAGGGAAAGCTCAGGTTTGTTCAGTGACACCAACGCAGGTAGCAAAATCACGAGGAAAGCCCAGGAGAAGCAGTGGCAGGGAGGGCCCTCACAGCCAAGGCCCCTACCGTGTCCCCAAACTGTCCCCTGGCCCAGGCCCAAGCCTCCTGGATGCTGGCAGGGTGTGGGGAGGAAGCTGCCGATGGTGGCAACGTCCACCAGCCAAGTCCAGGCCCGGGCAGCAGGCGAGCCTGAAGCTCAGGCCACACGTGCAGTCTGGGCAGGAGGGAGCAAGAGGCTTGGACAGTGTCCTGAGACCAACAGGAGCCGCAGCCATCGCCGCGCCCCCTCCAGCCTCCCCTCCTCGCCCGCACAGCCCCCGTCCCGCCAGCTACCCACCCTGGTGCCCGGTCCATCCTGGCCCTGATCAGTCCGGCAGCTGGGCCACAGCTGCAGGGCTGCCTGACGGATCATCCTCCTTCCGCCCAGGCCCACGGCTCAGGCCACCGCACGGCGGCCTCCACACGCCCCTCCTCCCAGCCTGCGATGCTCGGCTCCAGACATCGCCTGGCTCACGCCCTGCTTAGCCCTTACCCAGGACCCAGTCAGAATGTCCCCTCCTCCAGGAAGCCCTTTAGGATCATGCAATTTACCCAGATCCTCAGAATTACTGTCCGCTGCCGTCGTGGCATTTTTGTAATCGGTAGAGAGTTTACTTGTGTATGTTCTGCCTCCGTAAATGGTAAGCTAACTAAGCACAGGAAGTATTTCTGTTTTTGTCAGTGTTGTAAACCCAGAGTCTAGTGGGAACTTTACTCTGTAGGAACACAAATCGTTCTTGAGCAGATGAGCCCCTAAAAATAATGACGATGACACCAAGGAACAGAGAGGTTGAGTGACTTAAGCTCACATAGCTGGTAAGGCGCAGAGCTGGGATCCCGGGAAGGCCGCCTCCCCCATGCTGCGCAGCCCTCTCCTGGGCCGGTCCTGCTCCCCACTCCCCAGAAATAGCCTTGGTGTTTTCACGAAAACCCAAGGGGCACAGGGAAACAAAGAGCGGCAAGGGCCACCCCACTGTCCCCGCTGCAGCCTAACCGGCAGGCGAGGAAACATCCACGGAGCCCTCTGCTCACAGGGACCCATGCCCTGCCCAGGGGGCATGCAGAGACCCACCTGCCCCTGTGGCAGTGCCGTGACACCGAGCAGATGGAGCTCAGCACCCAGAGGAGGGGTCAGGGGAGCAGAGTGACCCAGTGAAATGACTTATACAAATATGTCACCGTGGGCACTGCGGCAATGCAAAAATAAAATCTAGGGGCACGTGAAACATTAGCTGCCGGCAGCCCCGAGCATCTGCACGCTGAGCAGGCAGCAAGCCAGGCGGGGGCGGGGGGAGGGGGTGGGGGGGAGGGGGGAGGAGGAAGAGGTGGCGGCGGGCACCACTGGCACCAGGAAGGGAGTCCAAAGCTGAAGCCAGCTGGGAGGGAAGTACTGCCTGCTGCCCCAAGGTCTCTCTGCTCTCAGTCCCAGGACTGCATCCTGGGGAGCCCAGAGCACCAGGCCCAGCTGCTTAGGGAGAGAGACTCTCTTCTGCCATGAGGCTGGGCACAGTGGCTCACACCTGTGATCCCAGCATTTTGGGAGGCCGAGGTGGAAGGCTCGCTTGAGGCTAGGAGTTTGAGAGCAGCCTGGGCAACACAATGAGATTCCGTCTCTAAATAATAATAATAATAATAATAATAATAAAGAATTAGCCAGGTACGGAGGCACATGTCTTGAGAGGCTAAGGTGGGAGGATTGCTTCAGGCCAGGAGTTTGAGACCAACATAAGCAACATATTGAGACCCTGTCTCTAAAAAATTAGCCTGGCATAGTGATGCATGCCTGTAGCCCCAGCTACTTGGGAGGCTGAGGCAGGAGGATCGTTTGAGCCCAGGAGTTCAAGGGTGCAGTGAGCTATGATTGCACCACTGCGCTTTAGCCTGGGCGACAGAGTGAGACCCTATCTCTAAAAAATAAAACGAAATAAAATAAACACCCATGAACAGCTCTCCCACCCACGGTGGGGAGTTCAGTGGAAACCTCTCTTTCAGTGAAAGCGAGATGTGAACAGAGCATGACATGTGACCCTGGATGCCTGGGGCGGGACCTGCACCTCGGCACCTCTGTCCCAGCTGCACGCAGCGGCTGGGAACCGCCGGGGTGCACAGCTACCTGGGGGCCCTCTGGACTGCTCTGCCCTCTGAAGGGTTTGGACAGTGAGTCCAGGAGGGCCACGCCACAGGGAGGGGTGGCCTGGGATGGGTGATGCCAGCACTCTGGGCTGGGGTGGCCACCAAGATCAAACACTCCATGGACACACTCAGCTCAGAAAGGGCAGGTGCGAGGCCCCCTGGCCCGTGGTCACTGTGCGAGGACGATGATGGTAACTCCAGACGCAGCAGCGGCAAGGCTTCCCTGAAACCGTGTAGGACATACTGATACACAATACCTAGGTATGTACGTGCACACGTTCCACACACACACACAAAATATAACATGTCAGCACATGTCCACACCCGGGAGTCCTGGCTCTGGCCCTCTCCTAATCCCTGTCTGCACTGTCACGCGTTGGGTGCTGGACGGAGGAAGTGCATGCGTGCACACTTGTATATGCACACATGTGGAATGTGCACGGGCTACAGGGCAGGCTCGGCAGTTTCAGGGTCGATCTGGCTGAGCCACCAGCAGCAGCGACACAGGCCCTCAGGCCGGAGTGCAGGTGGGCCATGGAGCAGTGGCCTGGGGCAGGACCCGGGCCGAAGCCTGCAGAACCTCTCAAGAATCCTTTCCATCGAGTGCGAAGTTTAAGCTCGAGCCGGCACTTTCCAACAGAGGCACGTTTCTGTGTACGTGAGAAATGCCCCCACCCCTCCAAATCTTAAAGTAAAAGTGGCTCTTTTGGAAGTTGCTCTTGCTGAGCGGCCGGGCCACGCTGCCGTGAGCCTTGGGGGTGGGTGCGCCAGGAGCGAGCCGTGAACCCTCAGAGCAGCCGGGAGATGGCAGTCGGGAGGGGCCCCTCCTCCAGGAGCCCATTTTTAGGGCTGACCCTTGGCACTTGAATTTTTCTAATACAGCTGGTCTCTCACCCTTCAGCGAGTCGCATGTTGGGACCAAGACTCACGGGAGCACCTGCCTACTTCTTAATGGCCAGCGGCCTCCAGTGACCTTATCTTTAGCCATTTCCACTCCAATGAGCGTTCGGGGAGAGCTCAGATGTGTTAGCCACACCGGGAACTTTTCCATATGAGAACTCTCTCTCTCAAAGAGGCAGAGGGAGGGAAGGACCACAGAGCTCACTCTGGATTCATCGTGCAAATTCAGTTACGGATGCAAACGTCCGACCCACTTCTTGATGTTTTCCTGCTGGAGCCAGAGCAAAGGAAACCTGAGGAAGTCTGATGGCCACCAGCCCCGAGACGCAGGCAGGCTGGCACCAAGGCCACGTTCCTGTCTGGAACTGGATTTATGAGGAATGTCGCCACTCAGTGATCTTTCTCCTCCCCAACTTCCTCCGCTGCTGGAAGCTTGGAGCCAGCGGCAGGAAGTGCAAGACTGAAATCATCCCTCTGGAACAATCTATTGTTCTCTCCCCTCTAGGATAAAAAGATGCCATGAAATATCATCCCTCAGGAACCCTGGGGCTGGGGTCCCCAGCTGGATAACAGCACGTTGGGGCTGCTTCTAAGAGCCCCATTGCCAGGAAGCATCTTTGGTGTGGGCAGCTGCAGGATCATTCTGAGCCACCTCTATACCACCAAAGGCCCATCTGAAAATCAGCCCGTCTCATGCTTGGGAATCATCTCCTGCTGCGCTCTGGTTCTCCTCACTTCCCACCAGGACTGAGCTCCCTGGTAAAGCAGCCCCAGTGCCTATGCACATGCTGTTCTGGCTCCTCTGACCGTCCTACTCCAACCTCTTCCATCTGAGACTCCTACCCATTCTTCAAAGATCCCAGAATGTATTCACAACCTAACGACAGGACAACCACCGGGGATCTCATTAGACTTCAGAGTTTGAGTTAGCAGGTCCTGGGTGGGGCCGAGTTACAATTACACCCCTGACTCTCCTCTCCCACATCCTGGAGGGCCGGCCCCGCGCCTCACCATCTCTGCCACCCCCTGGTCCCAGTGCAAGGCTAGGAGGTGCCCAGGTGCACTTGAAATGGAACAGCCCCGTCTGCTCCCAC
>RJWJ010042486.1:0-13011 GCA_004363605.1 Indri indri | reverse complement strand
GGATGGAGCCTGGGGAGTTGAAGCCTCCAGGGGAGGACAGAGGTGCCTGGTAGTTATAGATGCAATATGGTGCCTGCTGTCCCACTTGAGTCTGTTGTATGGGAGTCACCCTTGGGGGGCACTGGGAGCCTGATGTTCTGTTTGAAGGAAGCTTCCTGCTCACTGGTGGCAGCAATCTCTGAACTCATGTGTATAGAAGGAGTCTCTGGTTGCTTAGGAGTGTGCAGATGGCAGGCTGACTGGATCTGGAGGGCCGGTTCAGGACCCAGGAGGCAGGAGGCAGTCAGGACCTGGCAGGGAGGCTCCAATAGATTGGCTGCATTTTGCCTCTTAGGCACTAGGGTCCCACAGATGCAGATCAGCCACACAGAGAATGCGGCTCCCTTGGCTCTGCCCAGAGCCCACTGAAGCAGCTGCTGGCAGCCTCCTAGGGTGGAGCCCTCCATGACCCAGAGTGAGAGAGTGAGAGCCCCTGGTCCAGGGATGGGGTGGAGCTGGAAACCAAGCCTCCAAACAGGTCCTCCAAGTGGGAGACCCTAAAGATTGCAGCCAAGTGGACCTGGAGAGCAGGCATTAGGGCCAAGCATGCAGGAGACAGCCAGAGCTGGACAGGCGGGCCTGGATGAACAGGCCTCAAACTGCTTCTTAGGCACCAGGGTCCTGCAGATGCAGGTCAGCTGTGCAGAAAACATGGCTCTCCTCGCCCCACCTGGAGTCCACTGAATTGGTTGTTAGGGGCCTCCAAGAGTGGAGCCCACTGCTCTCCAGTCAACTCCCATATCCTGGTGGGCACTTTCAGGGGTGAAGTGCCCATCTCCAAATTCCAGTGTATGGCCCCGGGAAGCTGCATATCAGTCCATTCCCTCCTCAGCCCAGTGCAGTCCTGGCAGAGTGCACCCAAGAGTTCAGTATGACTCCCGCGGTTGTCTCCTCTCCACAGAGCCTGTTGTCTTGTGCAATGGCTTTGCACCAACTCTAGGCATGTACCTGTCTGAGTGGGTGGGAGTTCCATGGGGGTGGTGGATGTCTTCTTGTAGGTCAGATCCCACTGTGCCAGCTGGGTAAGCATGGCTCTTCCGTGCTTTATTCTCTTTTGTATTCCATGTGCTCTCCAATCTTTGTGAATGTATCTCCCTGTCACCTTTTTTGCTGCACTGAGTGTCAGACACAGCTTCTCTGAAAATTCACAATGCTGTTTTGGAGTGAGCCATCATGTGTAGGTAGCCATCCATGCTCTTCAACTCCTTCACTGGGAGTGGTGAACTGGGAGGCCACTGCTAGTCTGCCATTTTTTCCTGATTAGTAATCTTGAGCATTTTTTATATACGTATTGGCCATTTTTATGTCTTATTTGGAGAAATGTCTATTTGGGTCCTTTACTCATTTTCTAATCAGATTTTTTTTTTTTTTTTTTTTTGCTATAAGTTGTTTGTGTTCCTTATATATTTTGGATATTAACCCCTTATCAGCTATATAGTTCACAAATATTTTCTCCCCAATCAATCTTCCTTTTCATTTTTTCTGATTATTTCCTTTCTTATGAAGCTTTTTAGTTGAACTAGTCCCACTCGTTCATTTTTGCTTCTGTTTCTCGAGCTTTTTGAGATTTTTTGAGCTTTTATCCAGAAAATCACTGCCAAGGACAATGTCAAGGACTATTTTCCCTATGATTTGTTCCAGGAGTTTTATGCTTTCAGGTGTTTTCTTTAACTCTGTTGTCTATTTTGAGTTGATTTATTGTAAATGGTGTAAGATAAGAGTCCAGTTTCATTCTTTTGCATGTGGATATCCAGTTTACCAACACCATTTATTGAAGAGACTATCTTTTCTCCATTGTGTTTTCTTGGTGTCCTTGTTAAATATTAGTTGTCCATATATGCTTGTGTTTATTTCTAGGGTCTGTATTGTTCTATTTGTTTGTTTTTGTACCAGTGTCATACTATTTTGATTACTATAGCTTTGTAATATAATTTGAAATCAGGAAGTGTGATGTCTCCAACTTTGTTTATCATTCTCAGGATTGCTTTGGCTATTCGGAGTGTTTTGTGGTTCCACATGAATTTACAAATTATTGTTTCTATTTATGTAAGAAATATCATTGGGATTTTGATAGGGATTGAATTAAATTTATGTATAATTTTTGATAGCATAGACATTTTAACAATATTAATTCTTCCAATCCATGAACTCAAAAATCTTTCCAATTATTTGTGTCTTCTTCAAATACTTTTGTCAATGTTTTATAGGTTTTGGAGTACACCATTTTCATCTCCTTTGTTAAATTTATTCCTCAGTACTTTATTCTTTACTATCATAGATGAGATTATTTTCTTGATTTTTTTTTTTTGGATAAGTTACTATTGGTATAAATAATTGCAACTGACTTTTTTATTGACTTTGTACCATATAATGAATTAATTTAAAAATTAGTAACATTAAAGTACCCTAAAAATTCCCCAGTGTGGAAAGTAGACAACATATTTCTAAATAGCCACTGTGCCAAAGAAATTGCAAAGAAATTTGGAAGGCATTTCAAATTAAATGATAAATTAAAACAACAAATAAAGTTTGTAGGTTACTGTTAAGAGATTTTTTTTTAGAGAGAAACGCCTGGCTTTAAATATGCATATTAGAAAAGAAGACAGGTTTACAATCATTGATCTAAATTCCCATCCAAAGAATCTAGAAAATAAGGAGCAAAATGAAGAATGTAGAGAGAGGTAGCAGTACTGGTAAGAAGTTGGAGGAGGGGATGCCATACTTATTTGAATATGCACAAGCTGGGTGAGGAGGACAACTGGCTGGCTTGATTCAACACTCATCCAACATAATATCTCTGTCTCTGTCTCTGTCTCTCTCTCTCTCACCACCCTGCTCCCCCAACATTCTCTCTTCTAAGAGCCCTAATGGATATGGTGGCTATAAGATCTCCAACCCACAAATCAAACTGAAAGCGCTTTAACTTCAGAGCACACAGAAATCTGGTTTATTCATGCATTTTGGTCAGCAGCAGTAACTCTGCTATAAATTTCAGGAATATTAGATTTGGATAACTGTCAAGAAATGCTGGAAAAGAGGATGTGGTCTTTTAAAATGATGTAACATCCTCATGAAATATAGACATATGTATAAATGGGCTAAGTTCTAGCAGGAATAATCTGTGAAATCTACTCTTTAAAGTAAGAGACCCTAAGGAAAGACTATAAGGTAAGCTCCCGAGATGGCCTCAGAACAATAATGCTAATTTATCTACTGTTCATTGTTAGTCTCTCTTTGTGTTATTTTCTAATTATATTGATTTTGAAACAATGTGTTTCAATATCCTGGCTTCCGACTCAGATTTTCCACTGTTCAGCAGTCAACCAATGATTATTCAGAAAGAATGATCCATGGGTTAGAAGTGAGGGAAGAAAGTTGGTATCTGGGAAAGTTAACAGAATGATGTTTTGTAGGGACTAATGAGCAATAACTTTTCTGTGATGTCCACATAGTCTCCTGATGTCTTCCTGAGGTGTTTTCTTCAATCCCATTGTTTTCTACAAAGGATACTTGGACCCATTTTTTGGTCTTTTTTGGTCTGCATTGTGAGCAGTATTTTTCACATTAAGAGAGATTTCATCAAGGACCCCTTACTATTACAGAAAAAAACCCAAATAAATTTGTTCAAGTTTTGTTGGAGAGAAAAATAAATTTGGGAGCATTCAAACTTCTAAGGAAATATTAATATGAACAATTTTGAATGTTATGCAAATAAGAGACATTGTGGAAAGATGGCAAACACTTGCAGGTATAGGAACCAGGAAAGCCACCTACAGTCCATTAGGCAGACTTGCAGATCCATTGGT
This sequence comes from Indri indri, assembly GCA_004363605.1. Classification (NCBI taxonomy): domain Eukaryota; kingdom Metazoa; phylum Chordata; class Mammalia; order Primates; family Indriidae; genus Indri; species Indri indri. The sequence continues at coordinate 9,166 of RJWJ010042486.1, read as the reverse complement.
AACAAGACAGAGGAGGGTACCTGTTACAGCTGGATGCGGTACTTGGCAGGCATTATGTACTTGCAATACAAGTCAGAGAAATGGGAGCACAAAAGTAGAGCCTATCCACTCCAGAGTGTCACATTATATTGAATGATGTATGCAAACTTTTCTACTGTGTTATAAAATATTAACAAACTTATAGTAATGGATTTTCATAATAGACATCCATGTACCTAATAAAAAAATGAGATGTTGTAGGAGGATCTGATATGTATAGATGCCCTGGTGGGGAGTGGGAATTGCAAATAGGATTACATTTCTGATAGTAAACAGAAGATGTCGATCTCTGCTACAGCTGAGCTGTGTTCCTCACCCCTGCATGTTTCTTCCTACAAGAGACAGAGGAAGCACACACACTTCAGAAATTAGATCTCATTTCTGGTGTTTTTATGCTTCCTTTTATAGCAAGAGATATTCTCAATGTTTATATCTTTCCTGTATCTATTTCTGTTTCTCTTGCTCTTATGCTTTCCCAGATTTGTGATGACTTTCTTTGTACGGTTAATGTTAGTTATACAGTAAAGATTTTACTCCACTGGCTGTATAATTATGGTAAAAGTATGTGTGGTATCGTTATTAAGTGGATTTTAATTAGGAATATCAGGATTTGAAGTAGAGTGAGAATAGGATGAAACTGTACGAGGAGGACTCAGATTCCAGTTCCTCTGTGGTCTGGATGACCAGAGACTTCTCTGTACTGAAAAGGGAGACTTCATTTTGTCCTTCTCTGACCTTCTCTATTTCCACATTGGGCGGATGGCTCTGTCTGTTGTCTCCACTAGTATTGACATTTGGTGCTGTGTGTTATGGCTATTAGTAGTTTGGATGTTTCAGGATGAGGACATTTATTTAGGAGACAAGATTTCAAGTGAAATCCTGAATGTCTGGGAATGATGAATGTACTCATGTGTTTTAATAAACTTTAGAACGTCTTAGCAAACGTGGACAAAAGTAACTTAATAACACGAGGTAGACTAGAGACTTGGGAAATATGTTTAAGGTTAGGTGAACTTTCTGAAGTCTCCCAAGGAAAGGAAAGATAAACTTACAGAATTACTTTTTAGGGGGTAAGTCCACACATCAAAAAATATATGGGTAATTACAATAGTAAAAACCTGACAAAAAGTTCCAAACTCTAAAAAGTTACTGCTTTGTGACAATTTTTTAAACCTCTTTGCTTTAGTTTTGCAATTTATGCAATGGAGTGAATATTATTTCCTTCATAAAGTTACTTTGTGGATTGAATGAGATAATGCTTGTAAGCTGCTTAGAGTGCCTGGCACTTGGCATGGACTCAGCAGATAAGGCTTTGGTCCTTGTTTATTGTACTTCCTAAATAATATATAGACTCTGAGGAGATCACAGAGGAGTTCCTCATGAATGATTGTAATATGAAATCCATAAAATATTTTCAAGAATAATAGATGAAATCGTATGTTGTATGTAGAAAGTGGCTGATTCTTGGAATACTGATCTGATACTCCTTCTCCTCCTCTGCAACACACACACTGAAACATAGTTATTCACAGGCGGGAGAATGATAAAACTCAGGAAGAAAACCCACAGATATACTGTCACCAACCTGAAACTCCTTCTGGGCTGGACGCACTGTGATGTATCACCCATCTGTCACGAGAGCATCAAAGGAGGATGTTTTTCTTCTTGTATCAGGGACTAATCATTTACTACCCTGGCCCTTTAGCTTCTCTTTGTCAATGTCACTTTCTGTTAGTGTCTCTATGTGTCCTTTATCATTCTCCTAGCTTTTTCTCTCTCTCTCTCTCCTACCCTTTACCCTCTTTTTCTCTGATAAAACTTTTTTGTTTGTTTTTAAGATAATTTTTGGTTCATCATGATTTATTACTTTTTTAATGATGAAGATTAAATTATGGGAGGCAACAAGTTAAGGTTAATTCAATGAAGACTCCAGAATGACTGTGGCAAGAAGCAAACATGTTGATAAAGGAATTCTACAGCTTTACAATCAGCTTTTGGTCCTTTTCATGGAGTGTGCCTGAGAGGAAAAAGGCTGACCTGGAATGAGCTGCGTCTCTGGAGCAAACAGGTGGGACAGCCAACATGATCTTGCATGACAACTCACAGAATGAGTAAAAAGGACACAACAATTTACTTTACTTGAAAACTGACTAGAAGTTAGTCACTGATTAGATTATATTTTACAATCTTCTATGAGCAAAACTCCACATGATTTCTGTCAAGATTGCATTAGAAAGGAAAAAACATATTAGTCAGGGATTAAATCTGGTAACTGAAAATTATCCTAAGATGTCTCAAGAGATGTAATTTTGGACTAGGAGACAAAAGTTCCTATTCTAAAATGTTTTTAAAAGCAGGAGCCTGACTATTGCATCCATAACTATAAAATCTATTCCTGTTTCATTTTGAGTTGTGAATATTTCTATTTTTCTGTTTATGACAATTTCACTCCATTGGCTTCCTATATAAGTTTATGGGGGGTGCTGACTTGGGGGTTTGATTAGGAGAACATTCCATGAAATGGGAAGAGTGACTGATGAGTGGCAAAAATGATGCTCCTTAACTTTAGTAGAGAGCCTGTCTCCTTATTTCCTCTTCAAGACTTCAAACTTCCCTAAATATTATTTTATATACAGGCTAGGAATTCAGGTCTAATATAGTAGAATAAAAGAGAATTTGTAGGTTTTCGAATTAGAGTATTTCTAAATAATCACAAAAAAGTAAATAATTACTATCTCAGGAAGCACAGAAATAAGGGGAATATATTTGAGGCCAGATGAAGTGTAACAGAAATCAGTATTTCCCAGAGACATAGATAGCAGGTCTTCATAAGCAGTGATACGCAGCTAAATCTGTTGCCTCATATGTTTTTCTTAGAGTTTGAGCCCTTGCAACAAACACTCCATATATAATACATACAGCAATCTTTCAGGACATGCTGATGATTGAGAAATAGTACATAAGAAAAGTGGGGAGCCTGGTATAGTATTAGAATCATGCAACCTGATATACATCTTTGTCACAAAGTAAATAATCCTGAAGCAGTAGTTAGAACACTCAGAACAACTCAAGATAAAAAGTACTAGTTATGGTACTGGAACTAGTATTTTAAAATATCTCATGGGGGTTGTAAGGCAAAGATATCTGAATTTGGAAATAATTCTGCTGTTAAATTTTAATAAAATGTGAGGCAAATAAAATGGATAGAGGATGATGAAGTAATATGTTTCATTTGAATACTAATGAAAGGCATGTGTTCATGCCAGCAAGCAACTACATGCTCTCCATCCATTTCCTGGCAGATCCAGAAGCTATATCATTAAAGAGAACCCCTGTGAACTGCATCGAGGTTGAAAAAAGAGCCAGAGATAACGGTGTTAGGTGTCAGCAATATTAAAGGTAGTGCACCATCAAGGAGAGTTTAATCTGGGCTTGGTGGAAAGCAAATTAGAATATTTCGTAAAACTTTTTTATGCTGTGAAATTAAATTCTGGGACCTTAAACGGATGGCAAAAAAGTCTCAAACACGCACCCCTTCTCATGTTCTAAAGAAAGCCTAAAATAATCGCGATCAGACATCTTCCCAGGACTTAGTCAGCCCTGGTCAAATTATAATAGCTCTTCTACTCAAACTGTTAATTCCCTTTCCTTTATGTTGTTTACATAAAACCACTACTGGGAGAGCAGATTTTTCAAAGAGCCACTTTGAAATTCTTTAAAAGAGTAAGAAGGGGGTGATGTGGCTTGTCCTACCTGTTCTTACTGTGGAAGAGGAGGAGTATGTCTCCCACCCACAAGCTAAGTGAATATGGTTCTAAGAAGATAATTTTCAGGGATGAAGGATGTCTGAAAGTAGGAGAGATGACACGTAATTTCCCTTTGGAAGTGTTCTTATAAAGTGATTTGCTAATCTTACATCTGTGCCTTTTTTGACAGTCCTGTAACAGCCTCCCACCCCATGTGCTGTGGCAAGAATGTTTGAGTTTTTGTGAGTCTATTGGATACTTGGAAGAAGGTGAGCTTGAGCCGTCCTGCAGGCTTCTGACCCAAGAAGGCTGCTTTCTGAGTTAATGGTTCTATCAACAGAGGCTGGAGCTGTGGCAAGAGAGTGGAAAGAAGTCAAACTTTAATGAGACCTCCCTTATCAGAGAACTGTGCAGTAGAGTCCTCTTTGGTAAAGTTCCTGGAGGAACTCACATGCACCTAATCCACATTGCAACAAAGAGAACATTGAGCTATAGTCAGTATTTAATGAGATGAGGACAATGGTCAAAAGGGGGCTCTAAAGACATCCTGAGAACTAAAAAGCTGTAACTGCCTCCCTATTCAAGCCTCTTTGGCAGAAGTCTGGGGTGAAAGAGATAAACATTAAATGCCATACAAGACTAAGGATTTAAGAGCTTCTACTTAAAAGTAACTGGAAGTTAGGGAATGTGTTCAATATGTAGCTGTGTTAATAGCAATCCTCTAAGAGGTAGGTGCCAAGTAGCAAAGATTTTATTATGAGAAGCACCTGTGAAAGAAAATGGAGCTGAAAGGCTGGGAGAGGCAGGTGCCAGATGACCATACAGTTCTGACTCCTAGCAAAAGAGGGAGGGAAGGAAGACTGAGGGGAAGTGTCATACTCAGTTAGGAAATCCAGGGAAGCTTCGGCAAGGTGCTTGGGGAGTCCTCAAGCCAAAGTTGCCTATCAGATGAGTCCTGTGTCTTCCAGGAATGGACTTGCTTTAGTATCTCTGCTGCACTTAATCATTGGCTGGTAGCAGCCTGTGGGAAGCATGGCTTCAGAATAAAGATAATGGATTTCAAAGGACAGACCTGAGACTCTGGTCTATTATGTTCTCTATAGTTAAAGGTCTACAAGAAATATTCTCATGGCCACTTCAGTAGTTAAAAGAAAGTAAAAGAAGATTTCACAGAGCATGGGTGATGGAAGTGTTGGGAGAAAATTAAAGCTTGAATCCCAGCAAGCTCAGACTAATCAATAAAGTAATTATATCAGACCGAGGTTGATAAATAATTCTGGGTCTAGGACATGGCTGAGGCGGGCTTGTACTGCCATGAGGCCCAGTGGCAACCATGACCTGTACAAGGAGAAGAGAGAAAACTGGAACCTTTAAAATGATCTAGGATGCTGGCATCCTCAATTTTAAATATTTCTCATGGAAATAATTTTGTGGTTTTGTTGTTTGTATGCTTACTTTGTTTCATGCATTATTTTATTTTGTATTATTTTATTTTTCCTCAGGGTTACTAATTGTGTAAAAGAGACATTCTTTAACCAAATGCATTTGTGATAAAAAGCTTTTAAAACTGTGGCTTATCTGGTTTCACATGAATTTTAGGATTGTTTTTCTGTGTCTGTGGAAAATGATATTGGAATTTTGATAGAAATTGCATTGGTTCTGTAGATTGCTTTGAGTGATATGAACATTCAACAACAAAAATCAACTTTTATTGTGGACATTATCATAATTTTCAAAAACATATAAAATAATACAATGAACCCACTATATCCATCACCATCTCCAATAATTTTCAATATACTTTGTTTCATTGACATCCTTCCCTTGTTTTAGTCCCCATGGATTATTTTGAGGCATATCCAAGACAGTACATATTTTACTGTGAAAAATACTTACAGGTATTCTTCTAAAATGATAAGTAGTTTTTTTTCAGTTCCCTAACTACTAACACATCAAATTTGTGCATACATTTTCTGTTTCATGGTCACTCTGAGAACTTAGAAAGGCAGCACAAATTATTGACACTACTGAAATCTAATTTAGTTTTGATTGATTTATTGATTCTAATTAACTGGGTACTTTATAGCAGAGAATTTTAAATGCAAATTAACAGCATAACTTTAAGAGTAAGTTGGGTTTGAGTACAAATCTCATCTCTAACACTTTCTACCTAAAAAAAGCTGTTATCTGCTGACTTTCCATATCTTCATCTATATAGCAAAACTAACATTACTTACCTGATAATTTGATTGTCAGTATTAACTATGTTATATATAAATGTGTTTAGAACAATGATGGCACCATATGTGGTAGCTAATGCTGTTATTTCACTACTGCAATATATTGAAGTAACAATGCGAGAAGCTAAGGAGAGAGAAAGAACTCCTCATGAGACACTGATTAGGTTAAAACAAGAGTTTTCTAGAAACAATATAGTTATGATAGAGTAATGTTTCCTAGCAGTCTAGGCAGCAGGGATCTTTCTGTGGTGCTCAGAAGTCTCAGCAGTTCCCTTCTAAGATACTTTCCAAAATTTATATTTTCTGCTTAGTGTAGTTCATCACCATCAGTCATCCAGTCTAAGACATTTACGATGTCAGTAAGTTATCTTAAGTTTCAACGAGAACATTAAAAATATAATGTTAAGCAATCCTATGAAATTCAAGATGGATCTTTTGCAGAAATTAACAGGCAGATTAAAAAGTTTATGTGGAAATGCAAGGGATGCAGAATAACCAAAACAATTTTGAAAAAAAGCAAAGTTGGAGGATTCACATCTCAGACATATTATAGATCAACGAAATAAAATTGTGTGTCCAGAGACAAACTCTCCCATTTAAAGTCAACTAATTTTGAACAAGGCTGGCAAGATTTTTCAGTTGGGAAGGAATAGGCTTTTCAACAAATGGTGCTGGCAAAAATGGATATCCACATACAAAAGGATAAAATTGGAATCTTAACTCACACCATATACAAAAATTACATCAAAATGAATCAAAAATCTAAATGTAATAGTTAAAACATACAACTTTTAGGAAAAAATATAGAAGTGAATCTTCATGACCATGAGTTTGTCAGTGATTCCTTAGAAGTCACTTAGAAAAAAATGCTTAGGAAAAAAAAATAAATTGGACATTATTGAAATTAGAAACTTTCCTACTATAAAGGACACTGTCAAGAAAGTAAAAACATAACCACAGATTGAAGGGAAATATTTTCAAATATGTATCTGATAATAGACTTATAACAAAAAAAGAACTTTCACAACTTCATAACAAAAGAAAATAACCGAACTAGAAAATAGGCAAAAGATTTCAATAGCTATTTCTCAAAAGAAAAAATAAAAATGGCCAACAAGCATTTGACCAATGGCATTGAAGAAAATATGGTCAACACCACTAGTCTTTAAAGAAATGCAAATCAAAACCATAATGGATGCTACTTCATACCCACTAGGAAGGCTATAACAAAAAAGATCAAAAAAAGTGTTGGTTAGGATGGGAAAGAACTGGAACCTACATTGATGAGAATGCAGCAACTTTGGAAAACAATGTAGTGGGGTTCCTCAAAATATTAAATATATATTTACCATATAACCTAGAAATTTCCTTTCTAGGTATACACGCAAGAAAAATTAAAACATATATCCACATAAAAGCTTGTACACAAACGTTCATAGCCAAATTATTTATAATAGTCAAAAGGGTGAAACAACCCAAATATCTACCAACCAATGAATGGATGACAAAAATGTATTATATCCGTAGCAATGGAATGTTACTCAGTCATACCTAAAAAAGGAATGGAGTACTGATACATGAAACAACCTAAATAAACTTTGAAAATATTATGCTAAGTAAAGAAGCTAGTCATAATGCACATATCGTATGACAGCATTTATATGAAATGTCCAGATAGGCAATATAGAAAGACAAAAAATAGACTAGTATTTGTCTAGCACTTAGGGTGGTATAGATTGGTTAAGAGTGACTACTAATGGGTGTAGGGTTTCATTTGGGGGTGATGAAATGTTCTAAAATTAGATTGCAGCAATGGTTGCAAAAATCTCTGAATATGCTTAATACCATTCAATTGTACACTTTAAGTGGGTTAATTTTTTGGCATGTATGTTATATTTCAATAAACCTGTTTCTTAAGCAAACATTTATGGGATATGAGGAAACCAGAGGTCTAAGGGATTTGGGAAATATGTTGTAGAAGGTTATTATTTGGGATTTCTTTAATAAGGATGTCTCTTATTAGAACATGAAAAGTCCCTGTTAATGCTGACTGGTTGGATTCCAGAGATCAAAAACCACAATTTGGCTGGAACTCTGGAAGAATTTGCTGAGTAGAGAAAGCCTCATTAGCCTGGGAGTGAGGAACACTAGATTATTAGGGAATCAATGTGATGAGGAAAAGGATTTTAAATTCCTCAGAAAGCCTCTAGAGCAGGGGTCCTTTTTTTTTTTTTAAAGGACCAGATAGTAAATATTTTAGGTTTACAGATCACATGGACTTTATCACAACCATTCAACTCTGTCCTTGTATTGAGAAAGAGCCACGGACTGCATGTAAATGAATGGAGTGGTAGTGTTTCAGTCAAATTTTATTTATAAAACAGGGGGTTGGTTGGATTTGGCCTGAAGACCACAGCTTGCTGAGCCATGCAGGTGTTACAGAGGAAATCTGGGATGAACAAATTTCTGGGTGAATAGAAATGGAAAGTTTGATTTAATTGCTAATATAACACATTTGACTCCTTAGGGAGGTATCTGATTCATCTGAGGACTCGGAGTTTCCAGTCAGCCCAGTATTTGAGAGCAAACTTGAGGAAGAAGCTCGGCCTGTTACCACATAGGCACTCTGAGGAGAGATGCAACTGCTGCATAAAAGGTAACTTATTTTTATTGTTGTTGTTATTATGTTTCAGTAAGGAGAAAATAAGAGGCTCTAGTGAAAGTCTGCAGAATTTCCTCAAGATGCACTTATTTCTTATCCGGCAACAGATTGCCTGAGTATAAAGGATGTCTCTATGGAAAGTTAACTTCAAAATCTCATGGGGGCTATGAAATATTAAAAATCTTGCCCTGTGGGATCTTTGCATGTTCTTTGAGAGGGAATGCAAGTAATCAAGTAGTAGCGAGATACTGTGAAGACATTGAGACTATTTAGAAACTGTCAGCCAGATAAAAATATTAATGGGAATTTAAAGCAAGAATAATGGGAATAGAACTCAGATTTGCTCTCCAGAGTGTTTTTCCAAAAGCCTTGTGGCAATAAGGAGACAATTTAGGAACCTCGGGCTCTTGGAAGCTGTTATTGGAGCAATGGTAACCAGGATTCATCTTAATGACTCTAGAGGATTAATTCTGCTTTAT
>RJWJ010042485.1:0-13019 GCA_004363605.1 Indri indri | reverse complement strand
GAGAAAAGACGTCAGTCAGAGTGTCTCTGCAAAAAAGATGAATTTTAGAAGAAAGAGAAAAAAATAAGCTACCAGAGAGACATAGATCGGGTGAGGGTCCGAAGGAAGGGCGCCTGAAACTACATGAGACTCCATGGGAAGACGTTGCTGAGGAGAACTGGAAGGAGAAAGATCCCGAGAGGCTTGGAGACCCGCGACAAGGGTAGGTGGAGTGGTTAACTTCACCCTCCCTTGCATCTCAGACTGCTGGTGAGCTCCTGAGCGGTTGGAGAGACCTGCCGACACCAGCCCAGAGATGGCTGCTGCCAGTGAGCAGAAGCCTCTTGCAGACTCAGCACCGGGCTCCTAACCCCCTCGGGGCACCTCCCTGGGCACAGACCCAAGCCTATGGGCAGACGCCATAGTGCACCATTCTCTCCTTCCCCCCTCTACCCGTGGGTGCCCAGAGAGACAATTTAGCCATCACACAGAGGCATCTCCAAGGAACGGGGCCTTTCCTTTTGGGGTCCTACAGCAGACTGAGGGGTACTCAGACTGTGAGTTCCCTACCTGCCAGCCCTCCCAGGTGCTACTTGCCTGGGGATTCCAGGAGAGCGGGGCAAATCCCGAGGTCGAGTGAAATAGATCCAGCTTGGGCACCCTGTAGGTGATTCAAGACCAGCACCCCTCCCCCTGGCGGGATCAGGGATTGATCTCCAGGGTCCAGGGGACAGGCCTGCAGACCAGACCCTGTACACCCAGGTCAGGATCGCACTGCCCCCGGGGCACAGAAGAGAGATCTGTGAAAGAGCCTACTGAGGAGTGTGTGACTTCAGGGGCAGATCTGCGTGCCGGAGCAGCAACCCTCCTGCCAAAAGAGGGCTGTGCACCCAGCTCAGGCTACGATCCTGGGTAGGGAACCTCCTGGCCCACGTCACAGCCAGGGGAGATCCATTGGCCTGAGGTCCCGCTTGCTGGCAGAGGCCTGGGAGAAGACACAGAGAGGGGGAGATTGGAGGGGAGCGAGACCTGCTCCAGAGTGGGGGTCTTGGACAGCCCCATCCCCCAAGCCCAGACTTTCAGCTGAGTGGAGCCATTTCAGCCCCTCCCAGCAGCTTTGCACAGAAACAAAGAACAGACCTTTGACCCTGCTAGCAGCAGTTGTGGAGCCTGAGGGCAGGCTTACTCAACCCAGCACCTCCCAGACTCATTCCCCTCAATGAGGTGGAGAATAAGGACACATCTGGAAATCCCAGGGCCCCACCCACCACCCAAGGCACAAGAGGGCCTCTCTAGAGGAACAAGAGCTAGCTTCAGGACCCAAAAACAGCACAGAAGCTCGCTCCTCCCTGCAAGTGCCACCTACTGACAGGGAGGTCATCCTGCACACCCTTTTACTGCATATACTGATTCATCATAAAGGGTGTGGTCGAATCTCACCCACAAACACCACCTACTGGCTCAGAGACTAAACAGGGAATGTCATTATCCAAACAAAATCTAAAGGCAAGAAGGAACAACTGATTGAGATGGGAAGGAACCAGCGAAAGAACTCTGGAAGTATGAAGACTCAAATGGAAAGCACACCCCCAAAGAGGAACAACAGCTCCCCAGAAATGGACATTAACCAAACTCAGAGCACTAAAATGACAGAAGAAGAATTTCAAACATGGATTGTAAGAAAATTGAATGATATGCAAGAAAAAATGGATAACCAACACAAAGAAACCACAAAAAAAAAAAAAATCCAGGACTTGGAAGAAAAATTCACTAAAGAAATTGAAATATTAAAGAAAAATCAAACCAATCTCCTGGAAATAAAGGACTTATACAGGGAACTACAAAACACCATGGAAATCCTCAAGAACAGGGTAGATCAAACAGAAGAAAGAATCTCAGAGATTGAAAACAACTCCTTCCAATTAAATAAGTCAGTCACAGAGATTGACCAGAAAATTAAGAGAAAATAAATAAGCCTACAAGAAATGTGGGATTATGTTAAAAAACCAAACCTGAGGGTGATACAGGTTCCGGAAGGTGAAGAAGAAAACACTCAAGGGCTGGATAAGCTATCTGAAGAATTAATAGAGGAGAATTTCCCAGGCCTTGCTAAAAATCTAGATATACAGGTACAAGAAGCTCAATGGACCCCAGGGAGATTCAATGCAAAGAGGAAGACACCACGTCACGCAGTGATCAGATTGACCAAAATATCCACTAAAGAGGCCCTTCCACGAGCTGTAAGGTGAAAGAAACAAGTAATATACAAAGGAAAGCCCATCAGAATAACTCCAGATTTCTCAACTGAACCCTACAAACAAGAAGAGACTGGGGCCCCATTCTCGCTCTTCTGAAACAGAATAATGCCCAGCCTAGAATCTTGTACCCTGCAAAACTAAGTTTCATATATGAAGGAGAAATAAAGACATTCTCAGATAAGCAAAGACTGAAGGAATTCACCAAGACAAGACCAGCTCTCCAAAAAGTACTCAAAGCAGAATTACACAAGGATCAGCACAACAAACACTCTCAAATGTGAAACCACTCTAAAATTAAAGAACAAAGGCTAGATTCCACAATGGTTCAAGAGAGAAAACAAAGCAACAAAATGCAACACAACAGAATGAACAGTAATTCACTCCACTTATCGGTTCTCTCAATAAATGTGAATGGTTTGAACTCCCCTCTCAAGAGACTGGCCGAATGGATAAAAAAATACAAACCAAGTATCTGCTGTCTCCAGGAAATGCATCTAACTTGCAAGGATGCATTTAGACTCAAAGTAAAGGGGTGGAAATCAATATTTCAAGCAAATGGAAGCCAAAAGAAGGCTGGTGTGTCAGTTTTGATCTGAGATAATTTGGTTTTTAAATCAACAAAAGTAATGAAAGACAAAGGGGGTCACTATATAATGGTAGAGTTCAACAAGAAGACATAACAATTCTAAGTATGTATGCACCCAACTTAGATACACCCAGATTCATAAAGCAAACTCTACTTGATCTAAACAAAGCGATAGACAGCAACACCATAATAGTCAGAGACTTCAACACCCCACTGACAGCACAGGACAGATCCTCCAAACAGAAAATTAACAAAGAAATAATGGATTTAAACAGAACTCTAGAACAAATGGGCTTGACTGACATTTACAGGACATTCTACCCTCAAACCACTGAATACACATTCTTCTCATCAGCTCATGGGACATTCTTTAAGATTGACCATATTCTAGGACACAAAACATGTCTCAAAAAATTTAAAAAAATAGAAATCATACCATGCATCTTCTCAGATCACAGTGGAATAAAAACAGAAATCAACCCCAACAGAAACTCTCATCTCTACACAAAGTCATGGAAATTAAACAACTCTCTGCTGAACGATTCCTTCATGAACTAAATGACAAAGGTGACATAAGTTATCAAAATCTCAGGACAGCCAAAGCAGTCCTGAGAGGAAAGTTTATTTCCATAAATGTCTATATCCAAAAGTCAAAAAGATCACAAGTAGACATCCTAATGAATTGACACAAAGAACTAGAAAAAGAAGAACAGACCAACCCCAAACTGAGTAGAAGAGGGGAAATTAATATGATCAAATCAGAACTAAATGAAATTGACAACAAGAAAACTATATGGAAGATTAATAAAATAAAATGTTGGTTCTTTGAAAAAATAAACAAAATTGACACACCTTTGGCTAAACTAATGAAAAAAAGAAAAGAAAAATCCCTGATAAGCTCCATCAGGAACAAAAAAGGAGAAGTTACAACTGATGCTGTGGAGATTCAAGATATAATTTATGAATATTACAAAAATCTCTATGCACACAAACCGGAAAATGTGGAGGAGATGGACAAATTTTTAGAAACACATAGCCTCCCTAGGGTCAACCAGGAAGAAATAGAATTCCTGAACAGACCAATATCAAGGACTGAAATTGAAACAGCAATAAAAAACATTCCAAAAAAGAAAAGTCCTGGACCAGATGGTTTCACACCCAAATTTTACCACACCTACAAAGAAGAACTGGTGCCTCTCCTGCAGAAATTATTCCACGGCATCAAACAGGATGGATTCCTCCCCAACACATTTTATGAAGCCAACATAACCCTGATACCAAAACCAGGAAAGGACACAACAAAAAAGGGAAACTACAGACCAATATCCCTTATGAATATAGATGCAAAAATTCTCAACAAGATTCTAGCTAACCGAATCCAGGTGCTTATTAAGAAAATAACCCATCATGACCAAGTGGGCTTCATTCCAGAGATGCAGGGATGGTTCACCACACACAAATCTATAAACGTAATTCACCACATAAACAGAAGCAAAAACAAAAACCATATGATTCTCTCAATAGACACAGAAAAAGCATTTGACAAAATTCAACACCCTTTTATGGTAAGAATGCTTAACAAAATAGGCATAGATGAGGCTTACCTAAAAATGATACAAGCCATTTATGACAAACCCACAGCCAACATCATGCTGAATGGGGAAAAATTGAAAGCATTCCCACTTAGAAGTGGAACAAGACGAGGTTGACCACTATCTCCACTTCTATTCAATGTAGTGCTGGAAGTCCTGGCCACAGCAATCAGGCAAGAGAGTGGGATTAAAGGCATACGAATGGGAACAGAAGAGATCAAACTCTCGCTATTCACCAATGACATGATATTTTATCTAGAAAACCCCATGCATTCAACCAAGAGGCTCCTGGAATTGATAAATGAATTCAGTAAAGTCTTGGGATATAAAATCAATACACACAAATCAGAGGCTTTCATATATGCCAACAGCAGTCATACCGAGAACCAAATCAAAGACTCAATTTCCTTCACAATGGCAACAAAGAAAATAAAGTATCTAGGAATATATTTAACTAAGGAGGTAAAAGACCTCTACAGAGACAACTATGAAACATTGAGGAAGGAAATAGCAGAGGATGTAAATGGTGGAAAACCATACCGTGCTCGTGGGTCAGCAGAATCAACATCATTAAGATGTCTATACTACCCAAAGTGATCTACAGATTCAATGCAATCCCTATTAAAATACCAACATCATTCTTCACAGATGTAGAAAAATTAATTTTACGCTTTGCATGGAACCAGAGAAGACCCCACATAGCAAAAACAATTCTAGGCAATAAAAACAAAATGGGAGGTATCAACTTACCAGACTTCAAACTTCATTGTAAGGCTGTAGTAATCAAAACAGCTTGGTACTGGCACAAAAATAGAGCCATTGACCAGTGGAACAGAACTGAGAACCCAGATATAAAACCATCCTCATATAGCCACCTAATCTTTGACAATGCACACAAAAGCATACACTGGGGAAAAGAATCCTTATTCAATAAATGGTGCTGGGAAAACTGGATAGCCACATGTAGAAGATTGAACCAGGATCCACACCTTTCACCTCTCACAAAAATCAACTCACGCTGGGTAACAGATTTAAACCTGAGGAGTGAAACTATTAGAATTCTAGAGGAAGAAGTTGGAAACACTCTTCTAGATATTGGCCTAGGCAAAGAATTTATGAAGAAGACCCCAAAGGCAATCACAGCAAAAACTAAAATAAATAAATGGGACCTGATCAAATTAAAAAGCTTCTGCACAGCCAAAGAATCTGTCACAAGAGCAAACAGACAACCTACAGAATGGGAGAAAATTTTTGCATGCTACAAATCCGATAAAGGGCTGATAACCAGAATCTACTTAGAACTCAGGAAAATCAGCAAGAAAAAATCAAATAACCCTATCAGAAAGTGGGCAAAGGACATGAACAGAAACTTTTCAAAAGAAGACAGAATAATGGCCAAAAAACATATGAAAAAATGTTCAACATGTCTAAACATCAGGGAAATGCAAATTAAAACCACAATGAGATATCACTTACCTCCAGTGAGACTGGCCTTTATCAAAAAGTCCCGAAACAATAAATGTGGGCATGGTTGCAGAGAGATAGGAACACTCATACAGTGCTGGTGGGACTGCAAGCTAGTGAAACCTCTGTGGAAAGCAATATGGAGATACCTTAAAGAGATACAAGTAGAAGTACCATTCAATCCAGCAATCCCATTACTGGGCATCTACACAAAAGATCAAATGACACTATGAGAAAGACACCTGCACCTGAATGTTTATGGCAGTCCAATTCACAATTGCAAAGATGTAGAAACAACCCAAGTGTCCATCAATACATGAGTGGATTAATAAAATGTGGTATATGTATACCATGGAGTACTATTCAGCTTTAAGAAACAATGGTGATATAGCACCTCTTGTATACTCCTGGATAGAGCTGGAACGCATTCTACTAAGTGAAGTATCCCAAGAATGGAATGACAAGCACTGCATGTACTCACCATCAAATTGGTATTAACTGATCAACACATATGTGCACATATAAGAATAATATCTATTGGATGTTGGGCAGGCAGGAGGGGGGAGGGGGAGAGGGAGGAGGGAGGAGGGGATGGGTATATGCATGCACAAAGAGTGCAATGCGCACCACGCGAAGGATGGACATATTTGAAACTCGGACTTGGGTGGGGGGGGCAAGGGCAACATACGTAACCTAAACATCTGTACCCCCATAATATGCTGAAATTAAAAAAAAAAAAGAGGGCAAAAGACACTAAGAGAAGCTTTTCAAAGAAGATAGATAAACAGCCAACAAACACATGAAAAAATGCTCAAAGTCACTAATCATCGGAGAAATGCAAATTAAAGTCACAATGAGATATCGCCTTACCCCAGTTAGAATGGCTTTCATTCCGAAGTCCAAAAACATTAAATACTGGCATGGATGTAAAGAGAAAGGAATGCTTATACATTGTTGGTGAGATTGCAAATTAGTACAAATTCTATGGAATATAGTGTGGAGTTTCCTCAAAGAACTAAATGTGGGCCTACCGTTCAACCCAGCAAGCCCACTACTGGGTATCTACCCAAAGGAAAATAAGTCATTTTTATCAAAAAGACACCTGCACTTGAATGTTTACTGCAGAACAATTCACAGTTGCAAAGATGAGGAATCAGCTCAAGTGTCGATCAATTTATGAGTGGATTAACAAAATGTGGTATATGTATACCACAGAGTACTACTCTGCCATAAAAAGGATGAATTAATACCTTTTGCAACAATTTGGATGGAACTGGAGACCATTATCCTAAGTGAAGTCGCTAAACAATGGAAAAACAAATAAACACCACATGTACTTGCTAGTAAATTGGAACTGATGAGCAGGCATGTTCCCAGAGGGAAGTAAAACTCAATGAAAACCAAGCAGGGGGGAGGGACAATGAGGGATGGGTGAAAACCTACCTAACGGGTATAATGAATGCTGTGTGAGTCATGGGCAAACTTACAGTCTGACTCAAGAGTTATGAAAATGATCCATGTAACCAAAAACATTTGTACCTCTATAATATTTTGAAGTAAAAAATACAAAAATAATAATTAATACTGTAGGAAAAAGGGTATACCACTGTTTTAACTAATTTTCTTTGATTGTTAATGAAGCTTTCTAGATCAAAAAACTCAGAACAAGTAAAAAAAAGATTTTTATTCACTTTCTTCAAATATATCTGGATTTTCTCCTGTAAAAGCAATTATAAATAAAAGAAACATGTATTGAAAACCAATAAATAAATAAATTTAAAAAATATAAAAATGAGGTCCTCCAATCAGTCTCATCTAGTGATGCCTATTGATGTGCAGAAGCTTGTAAAAAGATTTAGAAGTCTCTTTACAAAAGACAAATAAAATTTTAAATGACTAATAAATACGAAAAATTAAATCTGTTAATCTTTATCTTTTTGGCTTAGTTGCTATCCTGCCCCAAAGGTGAAAAGAATGCTAACCTGAGTAAAGTGTTTACAAAAGGTTGGCCCTCAGGTAAAGTAGACTTGTTTCTCTTTCGCATCTATTCATTCTGAGTCCAGGTATAGAAATGTCTTTTTTTTTCCTATTCCTGAATGGACTCTACCCTGAACTCATTAATTTTACCTAAAAAAAAAAAAAAAAGCAGCTAAGTTAAGAAGACCACTTACCTAAAACATACCTTTCTAGCATTTAACTTGAAATGTTTTTGAAAATAAAAATTACATCTATAAAGAAATTTTCCATTTATAAGAGTTTCTGAGGGGGATGACTGAGTCACTAGAAACTCTTACCATTGTTCTAAATTTATGTGACAAATCTTACCTTTGTTTAGGGTACTTTTCCTGGCCATGTTGTCTCAACACAGACTTTATATACAACCCATTTTTCCTTGGTATGAGCAAATGAAGGTACAATATTTAGGCCTAAAGTCTTAGCTCTGTGCTTTTGAGATATAAATTTTCTTCTGTGTTTCACCTAGGAGTCATCTTTTTAAAAGGCAAATTGTTGCCTAGCTAACAATTGCTTACAGCAATAAAATAGGTAATTAAAAGATTGATAGTCTGAATAAAAAATTATATGTAAAAGCCATCTAATAATAATTTTTTATAAAGCCTATAAAATATGCTTCTGTCTGTGTATCTGTATATCTATGTGTCTATATATGTCAGGCATAGGTGATATTTTACTACCAAAATATGTAAAATAGCTCTAATTAATTGACTTTAAGAAAGTAAGTGCTTAAATCAAATATTTTATGAGGAAATTAAAAAAGAACTCAAATGGCTTTTAGTTCCAGGGAATTTAGTAATCTTTTATAAATAAAGCTAGTTTTCACATTATTATTAAAGTTTAGATGTTTTAATTTCATAACACTGCTGCTTTTGTAATATTCTTAATACTTGCTGGGTTTGACTGTGAGCTTATGTGTTTTGTTTTGATCCTCTGGATTATGGGGTCTGGGTAGGTGCCCATGGTGAGGTTTGGGGACATGTTCTCAGTGCCAAAATCAGCAGCTACAAGGCACAGTCTGGCCCAATATGGCCCCTTCTTCCCTGCTCCAGTTTAGCCTCCTGGCTATTCTGGGATAGATTGGATCCTTGAGGCATCCTGTCTTCTTTCTTGGACTCTGCACCTGTTATATAAATGAAGGATACAGACAGGTCCTGTCCTTTGTAGCCATCTTGGATACCATGTAGCTTCATGAGACCTAAGAGGACTGGGAAAGACTTTAGGGATGGTACCTATGTTGTTGTTTCAAAATTCTTTTCAGTAACTTAAAATCTAAAAGTCAAGTTATGCTAAAGAGAACAATCGTAAAATGTCTGAGTCATTTATAAAAAAAAATGCTAAAACACTGATTATTAAATGTAACTTTGAGTTTATATACTTTGACATCTTTCTTTTATATAATATAGAAAACTAAATATATTTAGGTGTGCTAATAAAAATTGGGGACTGATAACAGTTCAAAGTTACTTTAGCTTCCTAGGCATTTCTAAGAGTTGGAATTATGATTAATATATGTAATTAAAACTAACAGAGAGAAGAGAAACAATTCTATATGAAAAATAAGACATATTTTTGATTAAAAAAGCTTATAAGAAGACAGAAATAGAACTTTTTTTAAAAAAGGTAATTTTGTCTAACAGGTTTTAAAAAATTGTTTTAAATTAAATAAATAAATGATAATTTAAACTAAATAGACATAAAAGTTAAAAAATAATGAAGGTTATAAAAGGTTTATAAAAATCTTAACTTATCAAAGTGATTAAAATTAGATGGATTTGTTTATAAGATTTTATTAAAATTAGTTTTACATATAATAATACACTAATGCAAAGGTAAAATTTGGTTTTCTCATTTGAACAAGATTTTCATATGATATTAGTAGAAGTTACAAAATATTTTTGTTTACCTTTTGAATAAACTACAAAAAAAAAGAGGGAGAGAGAGATAAATTCTGTTTGCCTATTTATTAGATTGTCATTTAGTTTTTGTGTATTAGGTGTTATGATTGAGAAACTGAGTCTCCTCTCTATCAAAGAGTAAGGTTTTTGCTTTTTAAAATCTTTGAATTATCATTTTGGTAAATTAATGACTATAATTTTATATCAACCGATGATCCTGTTTTATGGCAACAAGTGTTTTATGACAGCAAGTGTTTTAAGCCTTTGGCATTTGACAAACTTTCCAAAATCAAAATTCTAAATCTAGTCTTTTTGACCTCAAACTAGTTTTTTAAATATTAGGACCACTGAAAGCCTAAGAGAGACATAGTAGTCTTATTCAGTATGTTAAAAACATATAGGAAGCATTGTCAAATATGAAATAGTTTTTAACTTTCTTTGGGTTATATTTGTATAAACATGTATTTGTTATAATGTATTTGTTATATTTGTATAAACATTTGTATTAACATAAGTTTGAATATTGCATGAAATTCCTAAATTCTGATATGTCTTGATGTACATTATCAGTAATAATTATGGTTATTATGTTAAATTGTTGTATGCCAAAAAAATAACGAACTTTCTTTGTCAATTGTCTTTTTAACCATGGCTGTTCTAAGACTTTTGTCATCTATAGATAATTATTATTTCACTTTTTTTCTTCTCAAAAAATTGTTTTTTAACTGGCTACAGTCCAAAGTTTGCTTCTTTAAGGAACATCACAGAAATGACTGACAAGTTCTCTTGAATATAGATTTCTAATAACTTTGGAGATTATATAACATTGGACTAGAACAAAACAAAATTCTGGGACTTTAATTAAAAAACTGATGCATCCATGAGTACTAACTCAACCTCACATGTAACAAAAATTAATTACATAGAACTGGATTATTTTTTATGACTTTTTATTTGAACATTGCTCATTCTTTTCAGGTTTTGTTTTCCAGATGTCAAGAAAACTTTTTTCCTTCTTTTGAGCTCTTTATAGCTTACAACAAAATATATAATTGTAAGCAAATTTTGTAGCATTTATTTTTCTCTCTACTTGATTTCTCCAGTGTTTGAAGACTATTTGTGAGTATTCTTAATTTATGGCAATACAGTTATTTGCATAAGTTCAATAAGAATCTGTTTTCTTCTATAACGGGACACAATGAAAGACACTGGTTATTTTACCAAGGCTTTGACTGGAATGGCATATTCTCAGAGGTGTTCAGATTGCATTAAAGAATTAAGGTTGACTTTATAGGCCAATAAAAAGCCCTTTGGAAAAACTGTCCAGGTACCTCATCAATAACATTTCCTGATCTGTGGTAAGTAAAGAATGTCACTTTCTGACAGGTCCAGGAACACTGACTTACTTTAGGACCTTGAGAAAAGAGGAATTTACCCAATTCATACAGGTATCTAAAGGCACAGATAAATCCTTGGCTTGACTCAAGAGGCTTTCAAATCTAACCTGAGATTCCTTATGAAAAAGTTCTAGCTAAACCAATTTTAAAGAAGAAAAGCCTATATGGCAAATAACTATTCTTAACTGCACTTTATACATATAATCAGGCTAATATAATGAGACTGAAGTTTACTTTTGCAAGTAAATTGGTCCTACTATGACTTGTCTTTAATAAAAATGGGAAACTACAGAGAATAAAATATGGGTTCAGAGAAAGAAATTATAGTCCACCTGTTATTAGATTCCAGCCTTGTCCACTGTTTTGAGCTTTTGTTATTTGCCTACGATTTGGACTGAATCCTGAATTCTTTTCCAGCTACAAGTCTACAGATAATGTTTTCAATTTCTTTTTCATTTTTTTTTTACATTTTTCTGAATTGGATTCAATGTTCCTGAGACCCTGCAAGCATACTTTGGGACACACAAATTCCAGGTGAAAAAAAAAAAAAATCTGTCCAATCGCCACTGCCAACTTCCACTTTAATTGAAGATGCTTTGAGTTGAACATCTAGACACTTCAGCTGGATTCCCTCTAGGCTCTAAGAAAACTGTTCCAAATATTAACTCTTGTTTTTCTTCTGTTTGAAAACTCATCTGCAATGCCAGCCCCTGGAATGAGAAACAGCTGATCTAAACTAAACTGATCTGTACGCATGACTAAGAGACTGACCAACAAGATACAGTGTGTATTTAAGATACAGGATATATTTAAATTTGCTCCAATTTGTTTTTCTACTCCTTAGTCCAAAGATATCAGCTTGGCTTTTGATTTGTAAAACCTTTTAATTTCAAATGGGGACTGAAAGAAATTAGAAATATTTTACCCCAAAATATATTTCTTTGACATATTTTGGGATGGCTGCCACAGAAGTAACACTGCAAAAGTGTCTTTTGTGTGTATAGTTGGAGGTAAATTTACATCTGTACAGAATCTCCGTTAATGCCATCAGGTCTTTCTGTACTTAAACTAGAAAAGGTTAACTGAGACTCTCTACTCCCTTTCCCATAGACGTAAGAGAGGGTTTCCAGGAAGATACCTGGACATCTGGTAGCAAAGCTTGCTCGGAATACTAGCCCCTAACTACAGAGCATGTGCCAACAGAGACATGATTAAAAATCTATCTGTGACTCTAGGATTGATGGCAGAAGAAACTGCAAAGAGCCTTAGGGCTCAAAAAAGATCCTCCAACTCTGTAGCCCAGGTAGTCCTAGATAATCAAATAGTGCTACATTTCCTGTTAGCTAAACGAGGGGGAGTCTCTGCAGTGTTAAATATTACCTGCCGTATCTGTATAAATACCTCAGGAAAAATAGAAATCCAAGTAGAAAAATTTTCCAACAAGCTATGCGCCTACAACAGGGCTCTACTAGTGTCCACAAGCCTGACTGGTTTATGGGGTTATTTACTTGAATTCCCCAGGACTTCAGCTCAGTTCTGTAGGAACTCTTGAAGCTAAGGCTCCCACTTCTTTTCCTAGGGCTCATTATCTATCTTATAGTCCACCATTCACGTAAATATTGTGCCAGGATAAGAAATAAAAGTACTAATGTTTTTGTCATGCAAACCTTAGGTCTGCAACCATGCACCCATGAATACTTGAAGACAATTGCAAAACAGTTTCTTTGTTCTTATCCTGGGCTCAACCCCAATTATGTCCCTTGTCAGCAGGAAGAAGCCAGATCAGTTGTCTGCCCATTTCCATCTTATTAGCCCACACCTCAGGAATGAGG
>RJWJ010042484.1:0-12999 GCA_004363605.1 Indri indri | reverse complement strand
TTCAGTTTTGGACTGTGTTTTGGCACTTCGTATTTATCCAACCATTGTGCCAAATGTTTGAGATTGTGAAAAAGAATCAATTTTTCAACACATGTAACAATACAGTATAGAAATGGTTCACCTTTATGTCGTGACAGCAAAGGAAGGCAAGCTTTGAGATGATTTCTCTTACAACATTTGTTTAATTCATGTGGTACCCATCTAACCAGCTTCTTTACCTTGCCAATTTGTTTCAAACGGTCCAATATTGTTGATATAGTAACTTCACACCTTGCTGTTAATTCACACAGGTTGAGATGGATTCACTTTCATTACGGATTTCAGCTCATCATTATCCATGTTGGTCTCAGGTCACCCACGTGGCTCATTTCCAAGATTAAAATCACCAGAATGGAACTTCTCACACCATCGATGTACTGTGTGTTCATTAGCCACATCCTTCCCAAACACTTCATTGATAATTCCAGCTGTCTGCACTGCACTAGTTCCACGATGGAACTCATATTCAAAAATACACGAATTTTTGACTTATCCATGGTTTCACAAAAATTAGTCTTAAAAAAATTTGCAAGATAATCACAAGCCAATATGTGCATTTGAAGGACTGAGGATATACCTTCACAATAAAAATAAAACAAGAAATGTCAAAGTGAAATGTCAAAGATATCAACTGTCAAACTTAGTACTTAAGAAAATCAGATATTTCATACTTAATAAACTAATATAATCAAACAGCATGCTACTGGCATAAAAACAGACACATTGACCAGTGTAACAAGATGGAAAGCCCAGAAATCAACTCACACATTTACAGTCAACTGACTTTTGACAACGGTGCCAAGAACATACACAATGGGAAAAGCACAACCTCTTCAATAAATGGTGTTGTTAAAACTGGAAATCTACATGCAGAAGAATGAAACTGGATCTTTATCTCAGGCTATATACAAAAATCAACTCAAAATGGATTAAAATATAAGACCTGAAACTATAAAACTACTAGAAGAAAACATAAGGGGAAAGCTCCACAACATTAGACTGGTCAATGATTTTTTTTTATATGACCCCAAAAGCACAGGTAACAAAAGCAAAAATAGACAATTGGGATTGTATCAAACTGAAAACCTTCTGCACAGCAAAGGAAATAATTAGCAAAGTGAAAAGGCAACCCACAGAATGGGAGAAAATATTTGCAAACCACACATCTGATAAGGGTTTAATATACAAAATATATAAAGAACTCAAACAATTCAATAACAAGAAAACAAATAACCCAACTTAACAATGAAAAAGGATCCAAATAGACATTTCTAAAAAGAAGACACACAAATGGCCAACAGGTTCATGAGAAAATGCTCAACATCACTAATAATCAGGTAAATGCAAATTAAAACCACAATGAGATATCACCTTACAGAATGGCTATTATCAAAAAGATGAAAGATAAGTGTTGGCAAGGATGCAAAGAAAAGGGAACCCTTGTACACTGTTGGTGAGAATGTCAGTTAGTATAACCACTATGGAAAACAGTATGGAGGTTCCTCAAAAAACTAAAAATAGAACTACCATATGATCCAATCCCACTCCTAGGTATGTATCCAAAGGAATTGAAATCAGTATGTCAAAGGGATATGTGCACTCCCATGCTCACTGAAGCATTATTCACAATAGTCAAGATATGGAAACAACTTTAGTGCTCATCAGCAGATGAATGCATAAAAAATGTCACATATATACACAATGGAATACTATTCGGCCTTAAAAAAGAAGGAAATCCTGTCATTTCCGATGATGTGGATAAACCTGGAGGACATTATATTAAGTAAAATAAGGCAGACACAGAAAGATAAACACCAGGGCCTGTCTCCCAGGGGATTGTTGGGGTCCCTTTTCTCCTAAGCCAGGTGAGAGGCTAAGCCCAGCTCTTGAGGGTCATCAGGACTGTCATGAGCTGGGCAGCCTTGTTTTCCTACCTCAGATAGTTGGGGGGAAAAAGACAAATACCACATGATCTCACTTACATGTGGAATCTTAAAAGGTCAAAATCATGGAAGTACAGAGTAGAATAATGGTTACCAGAGGCAGCGGTGGAGAATGTGTAGTTGTTTGTCAAAGGGTACAAAGTTTCAGTTAAACAGGAAGAATAGGTTTTGAGATCTATTGCACAGCAATAGTCAATAATAGTGAACAGTACATTTCAAAATAACTAAGAGTAAATTTCAAATATCTCACCACAAAAAATAAGTGAAGCACTGAATATGTTACTAGATTGATCTAATCATTCCACACTGTATACATGTATCAAAACATCACATTGTGCCCTATAAATGTATACAATTATGATCTGTCAATTTAAAATAATATCGATTATTTTTTTTAAAAAGAAGGGAGAAGTGCATAAAGAAGAGGAAGAATAAAATGCCATAAGAGGACAGAAGAAAAAGAAGTTAATTCCATCTGGGCAATCAGAAAAGACATTGAGATTGAATGGTAACATTTGAACTGGGCCTGGAGAGAGAGGGAGGGGGAGACGGAGAGGGGGAGAGGGGAGAGAGAGAGAGAGAGAGAGAGAGATGAACAGGAAATTCTTAGAAAGAGGTAAACAGATTATAAGGGAAGAGAAACAATGCAAACAAAAGTGGGCATTTGAGAAAGCACCATGCTCATCCAGAAGTTCTGCTGACTAACAGAGAGTACTGCAGGAAGAGGAGTAATTAAAGCTGAGGTAGGATATTGAAACTAGGGAGGGCCAACCTAGTTTGAGAGGGCTTGACCATGAGGCTGAGAAGTCTGGATTTTATCGGGTAATTTGAGGGCTGGTAAAGATTTCTAAGCAGGAAAAAGCATTATCAAAGTTGTGCTTTGGAAAGATCAATCTAGCAGTAATTGAAGTAACTGAACATCAGTCAAACGCAGATGATATAGCACAGTGAATATAATGTAAGCCTGCAGGAATTCAGGAATTCATTTATAAAAATGTAATTTATATGTATCTTTTCAGTAACACAGCTCTATAAACTGTCTTGCTCAAAGACTAGTACCTAATTACATAAGCATCTAAAAAGGTCATAAGTACTATAAAATGATATCACAGAACCTCTCGCCTCTGCCTGGAAATCCTTCTACCCCCTTTCCCTTCCGGTAAACTCCTTATCCTGTAGGTTTCAGTTTAAATGTCACTTCCTCAGAAAGGCCTTTTTTAAATCCTTTTCCAAATTGGGTCCCCCTGTTTTTCTCTTTCAAAGGAACTTGTACTTTTTCTTCGTAGCACTTACCACAATTTATAATTATATATTTTGGTCACTAGATTAATTCCACTAGATTGTAAGAGGAAGGACTGTGTTTTTGCTCATCATTATAGTCTCCAGAGCCTAAAATGATATGACACATAGTAGGCACCTAACAAATATTTATTCTATGTAGAATGAATGGTGCTCACTTCAGCAGCACATATACTATTAATAAAATTGGAATGATACAGAGATTAGCAAGGCCCCTGCACAAGAATGACATGCAAATTCGTGAAGCATTCTATATTTTTAAAAAGGAATTAATGAATAACGAAGAAAAGAACAGATTTTTAAGGTCACCACTGTAATGCCCCCCTTTGTTAAATGTACTTACTATTGGCTAAGACACTTTCTTTCAAAGAGAAAATTAAAAGAAACCTTAAATTTCAAATTAAAGCCAAATTCCTATGTGCTAAAATCATAATAAAAGTCCATACTTGTACAAAGAAAATCTTAAAGCAAATATTCAAGTCAAAATATACATTCCTGTATCTCATATTTACAGAAATAATTCATGGTGCAACTACTAAGTGAATTAGAATAAGGAACAGAATCTGAGTACAAGAAAAGCATTCTAACATGTAAAGAAGGCAATTATAGACCTACCGTAACTCCTTGATCCATCCATATCATGTTAGAAGCTCAAAAAGGAACTTCAACATTCAATGAGAAAGATTTTACTTTGAACAAAATCATAACTGGAGTAGATAAAAACCCTCAAAGAAAGATAACTAAGGGGTTTTTTTGGCAAATAATTCGTTTCCAAATAATAAATAATTGATTTTCAATCACATGCTATTTGTACCTATGTACTTCACACCACAAACTTGGTGCAAGGTTTTCTTCATATAATAATAAACATATAGAACATCAGCAATGTAATGAACCTTAAGTCGCAGAAGTCCTGAGAAGTCCAAAGGAGTTCAACATGAGGCATTTGGGACCTTATCTCAAGATGCAGTCCTTTGCAAAATTTTAATTTAGAAAATCACCCAATTCACTAGTGTGCATGAACTAGGAAGGCCTAAACAACTACCAGTAAGGAACTAGAGAAGTTGGCTTAAAACTGGAAATGTTAAGCTAACTTGGTACAATGGAAAACCTGCAACAAAAGGACAAATAAGATTCCCATCATTTATTTGGGGGGGTGTTTGTGCAACTGAATTTTGCAAATCAGATGCATTATATAAATTTAAAATGAAAGGAGCAAAAAGACCAGCATAGATCTGTTCAAGGAGGTAGTTAGTTTTACCATGAGGAAACACCTGTATTCCTAAAAATCACTACAGTATGCAGAAATAACAGTAGAAAACATAGGACTCATGGGGGCAATGTAGTTAGGGACACAACACTCCAAACCTTAGTCAGTGACACACACACACACAACACAGGAATGAAATAAAAGCTGCAGTACAGTTTTATACATGTTAAATTGTTAGGAAATTTAAATATGGCACCTTACCTTGAAAAAGACCTGAAGTTTGCTTGTGGGTATGTGTGTTGGAGAGGTTGCAGCTTGTGAGTTAATTGTGAGGTGGTGGAAGGAGGGTTGTCTGAAATCAGAGGGAAAGCTGTGACACCGGTTGAGGGTGGGTGTGGCTCGTAATGCACTGTGAACTGAAGCAGCTGGTAGATACTCTACGTGTGTGCATGTGTCCGTTTTGTGTGTTCCTACACAGCCTGGTTCAAATGGGCATGGTATTCAGTGTTCACCTGGTGTTCCTCACTGACAAAATCGTGCAAAAGCAAACACAAAATTTATTTATGCTCAAATTGTTTCCTAACATATGAATGGTGTTGCAACAAATTCACATTTTCAAGACAGTTCTGTTAATAGCAGAACTGACTGTGTAGATACTCAAATTCAAACGGCTAATGCCAACTGGATACGGCAATCATCTCCCATTGGTCAAATGTCTTGAGCACAATGGAATCCTAAGATTTTGAAGAATCACAGACTCTCCAATAGAAAAAAGTCACAATTTCTAAATAGATTTGTATAAATCTTATGGCCAACCTGAGTGGTCTGCCTGCCAACAAACCGGCGTAACCAAATGCACAAACCTTAGCAAAGCATTTTTTCCTGCCCTTGGTGACAGTTTCTAGATTGGTATCACAACAATGGGCATGTGGTAAAAATAGTGTTCACTAACAGATTTCGTTTCATCTGTTTTTAATTAAGAAAATTCAACCTGGAGGAGAAATGTCTGAACATGTATTTATAGTATTTATCAAGCATTATCTATTCCATAGGCTGATAAGCATCAAGAGTTCTCGGTTTAGTACTTCACGCAAAGTAGGAGCTAAATTTTTGTTGAAAAAACATTATTTGAACTCACATGATTTGTTTTACTATTTACCCAAAATAATTTTATTCCCAAAACATTAAATTCCATTTTCAAAAGCAACATAGTCACTACCAGTTAAAAGATTATTTTTGTTTTTAATTACTATAAAATTAGAAAATAATTTCTGTAATAAAAATTGGAAGAGTCCAGAGGGTATAAAATAAAAATAAAAGTCTACAGCATCTCCGTTCTCCACCCTAGAGAAAAACTGCTTTCAATGGTTCTTGTGCAACATTCTAAGTGCACATATATAAATATAAATTATGTATTATTTTTAGTAAATAAGGTCATATTGTATCTATTCCCATGTAATTTACTTTTTCCTAAATATTATAGCCTGAGCATTTTTCCATTATCAGCATATATATACATAAAATATATATATTTATACATCTTTTGTTTTAATGGCTATGTAATATTCCGAAGTATATAAGCACTCTAAATTATTTAACAAGTTCATATCAATAGTCAAGTAAATTGTTTCCATTTTGTTTCTGTCATAAATAATGCTATAAGCAACAACCTTTTGCATCTATCATTGTATGCTAAGATGAATATATTCATAGAATATATTCTTAGCAGTAGCATTACAGAGATAAAGGTGTGGGCATTTACAATTTTGATAAATATCAATTTGCCCTCAAGAAAGGAGATATGAGAGTGTCTATCATATGCTTTCTATTAGATATTTTCAAACTTTTTCATCTTTGTCAATTTGGTAAATGAAAAATAGCATCTCATTTTAATTTCTACTTCCTTAATTATAAGTGAGGCTAAGTATGTTTTTAAATTTTTATAATTTTTATTTTTCAATAAAATATCTGTTCATATTGATTTTTCCTCATCTTTTTGTTGTTGACTTATCATTGATCTCTGAATATTAATGATATCAATCCTTATTCTGTCAAATACATTGCAATTATTCTTCCCCACTTGGGTTTTTGTCCATTGATTCTTATCATGATGATTTTGCCATGCAAAACAAAAGCTTTTAGTTCTTATGAAGTCAAATTATTAATCTTTTCCTTTATGGTTACTGGGTTTAGAGTTGTGCTTAGACTTTCTCTATCCTAAGACTACCCATATTTTCTCCTTAAAATAGTAATAATAAATAATAGATAGTTTTCATTGAATGCTTAGTCTGGGCCAGGTACTACTCTAAGCATCTCAAATACATTATTGCATTTAATCTTCACAACAACCCTCGTAGGTGGGTAGTATCATTATCTCCATGATACAGATGAAGATTCTGTAACTACACACGAGATTTAAACGTATCTGAGGTTGCACAGCTGGTATGTGGCAGTGCCAAGATTTCAACTCAGATCAGCAAATTCATCAATGTTGGCATATATCTACAGTCTCTCTCTCCACTAAGATAAATGAGTTCATGTGCTTTTACATACCTCTACCTATTCTATCATCCCCACTTTTCATCTGTTATATAAATCCTTTATTCATTATTTTTACATTTTTGACTCATAGTAGGCACAGATATTTAGACTTGACGTAGCCTATATTTAAATAGATTCCATATGCCCTGCCAATCCTCTCATACCTCTGCTTCTCCATTCTTAAGTTCTTTTTCTGTATTTTATCACTTAGATGATTTATTTTATTCATGAGGCAATTTTGGAGGGTCAACAGGTCCTTGAATGTTTGAGAATATTGTTTGTTACATTTATACATAAATAACAGCTTGACCAGATATCAAATCTGTGGGTTGCACTCTTTCCTACCCACACGCACCCCACCGAAGCTCTAGAGACACTGTTCTTCTGCCTCCTGGCTTTAGCTGTTACCGTGATATTTGGGGCTAGTCTGATTTGCCCCCTTTTTGGTAACTTGCTTTTTTTGCCTGGATGCCTATAGGATTCTTTTTTTAATTGTGAAACACAAATAACTTCACTGTTATATGCTTACTCAGTATTGATTATCCTGTTTCAGTTTTTCTAGAATTCTGTGTGCTTTTAATCTAAAGATTACTAATAACTTCGATCTCTGAAGGCTTTTTCTCATTGTATAATCTGAAATGTTTCTGTTCATTTGCTCTGCTCTTTTTTATTAGGCACACTGATAACATGTGTTGGATATTCTCTGTCTGTCTTTATTATCTATATATTATTTTAGATAGAGCTCTTAGTTTCAAGCTTATGAAAGAAGCCTACTTAAACTAGCTTAGGTAAAATGAATTTATTGGAAGGACTCTGGTGTGCCTCATATAACTCTAAGAAATGCATAAAGTGCAACTAGGCCTCAGGGATAAGCAGAACCATCAGGACTGTTTATCTCAACAAGGACTATTTATTTCTTGTCTCTTAGTTCTGCTTCTGTGTGTTGGCTTGGCTCCCTCTATCACAGACAGACCAACTTCCTCCGCAAGGCACGGAATGTGGCTGCCAACAGCTCACGGCCCATGATTCTCACCACCAGAGAGAGATTGCCTTTCTTTCCTTAATTCCAATTTTTAAAAACCCTATATTCCCCTTCAATTTCTTTGTATTTTTCTGGAATTTCTGTTTCCCAAAATAACGCTAAATCTGAAATGTACTTTATCTGTATGCTTAAAGTAGTTTACCCAACTTTGCTTTGCCAATTTATTGTTTACTCATTTCTGTTCATTTGATTCTGGTCAACTGCTGCAAAGCTCATTGTCATTTCTTCTTTCTTCCTCTCCACTTCACTGTAGGTTAGAAGTCAAAAGATACTGTCCCCTTAGCCTCACGTACCCCTCTCTCTCTCTCCCTCCCTCCTGAGATACATAGCACTGGCTCCCTTGGGGATTTTCAGTTTTTCTCATAGCCTGTCCCAACTCTTAAACCTCATAGGATGAGGTACTTAGGGCCACCTCACTTACTTTCAGTGAAATGTGCACTCTGTTTACAAACTGAAGAGGTATGTATCAGCTTTTAGCATCCTCCTTTGATTTGATCCATATTTTACTTTACTCCTTAGCTACCAGTCCATAGCTTGGAACTCAGCCATTTCCTAGTTTTGTAGAATTTTGCTTTTTGTTTTTCATTCTACTTGTTGATTTTGAATTAGTTTCTTGATAGGGAATATGGTTAACATACCTTTATTTTCTAAATATCTCTTGAATTTTTAGAAGTAATAGTTACTATTAAAATTCTACTTTATAAAACTTAAAAGTCATTCACTCAGCAAATATGCATGGAATGTTAACTACGTGCACTTTGAGAGGCACTAAAGATACAGCAATGAAGAAGAAAGAAACAGTTTCTACCCTCTTGGAGCTTATATTATACTGGGGAAGATAGACTATTATTGTAAACAAATAATCACAAGCATAATAGATCAATAAGTAAAATATGGTTGTTTAAGCAGAGATTAGAGTATCCAAGAGGTATGGATTAGATCGTTTTAGCGAGAGAATCTCCGAGCTGTTTCTCAGTTCAAGGAGAGGCAAAGACTCCTTGAAGCTCTTCTCTTTATTTTGTAAAGAGTCATAAGTTGCCTCCCATAGTGACAGACTGATGAGTAAGTACCCTGTATCTGATTAGAATAGGACTTTTCTTGGATGCATGACCTAGCAATAACTACCTTTTTCTTGGAATACAAAGCCAATAGGCTTTCTGGGAGTATTCCTTGGTATTCAAAGTTAGTTACTAGAGTAAATCTAACATTGCCCTGACCAAAGTCTTCTGGCAAGAAGGGATATAAATGTCACCAAAAAAGTACTCACTAGGCAGGAGCTGTCTAGGTTGGTGAACCAAGCTCAATCCAGCCCAAGTGATCACAAGGAAGGGTGACTCCAGCCCAACCTATTACCACCATGACAGAAGATTATCTTTGAGGAACAATGACTTAACATATAAATACAAATCTGTACATATATGAATGTAAAATGCACATTCTGCCTCTTGGGCATGTCATACAGTAGATAATCTGTCCCTTTGGGCTGTGCAGGACCATTCTTCAACAGCAACAGTCTTTATCAACAACAGCTATATTATACTTATCAGATTTCCAGTTCACCCTCCACATGGTACATGGAACTTACCTTTTGGTACTCCCAAGTTCTTAAGCAACACACAACATAAAGGGAGAGTCCTCAAGAAGCAGATACTGAACTTCCTGGCAATA
Source organism: Indri indri (assembly GCA_004363605.1). NCBI lineage: Eukaryota > Metazoa > Chordata > Mammalia > Primates > Indriidae > Indri > Indri indri. The sequence continues at coordinate 3,257 of RJWJ010042484.1, read as the reverse complement.
AGAGCACCTAGAAAATAATGCAACTAACTTGATCTAATATTAAAAGAGCTATGACTATATCGGTATTTCCCAGAAAGAGTGGCGCAAGCAGAGTTCTAAAGGACAGATCAGTTAGCTGGGGAAAGCAAAGAATGTATTCCAAAAAAAGGATCCACCAAGGAACTTGGCAGATTTTAGGAAATTAAAGAGGACCAGTATGGCTGGACTGTGAAGAAGAAGGGCTCTACTGTTGTCAGTCACAGACGGTGAGGTAGGCCAGGGGCCATATCCTGAAGGACATCATTAGCTATTAATACATTAAAGATCTGAGGCTCTATCCTACAAGCAATGCAAAGTAATAAATAAGTTCTAAGTGAAGAAATGGCATGGTCATATTTTTATTTGTAAAATATGACTTTAGTTTCAGGATATAACAGAGTCTAGAGTGGAAACTAGTAGGAAGGCCAGTTGGAAAGCTATCTGAGAAATAAGTATATAGATTTGGTTGCAGGGAATTTAGGGAATTCCTGTCAAATGGCTTCCCTCCCTATGAAATAGTAAGTAGGAGAGAGAGGTGACTTTGGGCATTGATAGATTAAAAACAAGGGATAAAGAAATTTAATCCCAAAAGTCTTGCAGAAGAAAGCAGGCACTCTGGTCTTAGAGAATTCTGCTGAGTCTTCTCTGCTCAGAAGGGAGTCTGGCACTTGTGGATCCAGTGTTACATTATACTGCTAGGTTAAGAATTCTGTATTATTTTGTCAAAATAAATCAAAGTTTTACCCAAGAGATTAAAAGCTATATAAAGAGAAGAACTTTCCATTTGCTTGCCCTTGTACAGCGTGTGGATGTACTCTTCCTAAGCATCACCTTCAAGCAACTTCAGAACAAAAGAGTGAAGAAACTTGGGAAATACTTTTTGCAGTTGACCACAGATAGACTGTGGCAAGACCACAAAAGAGAGGGCCTTATTAAAAGCATTCTTAGCTGATGGACCTTTCACCATTAACCAGTCACTTAGGTCAAAAAACAAAAGATAAATGCTATTCCCCAGGTCTAGCGCCACCATCAACATGGAAGAAATGATGAAAGTCCCAGATTATAGGGGAAATTCAGCAACGGGTGCCTTTGGGAGAAGAAAGCTGACATTATGTCCTCATCCCTTCAAAAACATATCCCAAGCAGAAAGAGATCTAGGATCAAAGCTATCTTTAAAGGACTAAAAGGTCTCAGAAGCACTGCTGCCTGCAGGTATAAAAATAAAGTGACAAACGTATACTGACAGACCAAATTAGTGATCCCTAACTTCCTTTTAGGTTTGCCCACTACTCTTCCTATTAAGACTCTAGAAAGCCCTTGAAAGAGCACCTCTAGGAGTGTCATTTATGAAAAACCAAGCCAACAGAGTGAACACCTAGTAAGATAATTAGTGGATTTTAGGAGGGGAAAAAAAAAAAAACAACAAAGTAGTGAGAAGTACAAGAGATAGATACAGTACCATCTAATCAGTGCCACCTGGAGAATACAGGTTTTCACTGTGATTTGTAGCAAAGGGTAAGATACTTCACATTTTTTAACAAAAATATCCCCACCCTAACCTCCCTGGAAGTTATAACCTTCTGCTTTTGTTGTCATTGAGGTTTACTGATGGCATTAATTTCCCATTGGATATAAGCCTATGGCTATCTCCACACTGCAGGTAGCATAAAACTGGGACCAAAAAAGTACCTTCTGCATCAGAAAGCAGAGTTTCATGACTGGAGTCACAAAGTCCCGTGTTCAAATCTCAGTTCTGCCGTTTACAAGCTGTATGGCCCCAGGAGAGCTATCGAAACTCATTGAGCCTCAGTCATCTTGTCTGTGAAAAGGGATTAGAACCTGCTCCATAAACTTATTATAAAGAAAAAATGAGATAATGCACCAAAAGCTCTTAGCACAGTACCTCGCACATAGATAAGTACACAGTAAGGGACAGGTACCATTAGAAATCATTAACTCTTATCTTTGTGTTCATTTGTTCTCTGCTGCCTTTGAAGACTTCTTGAGTCTTAGATGCAACTTGTTTACCCGAAACCCCAATATCCTATCTGCTTCTGCCTATCTCTATCTACAGGACTCCCTTGTCCCTCATGCTGCCAACAATCCCCTGGATTTAATTTATTACCTCTCCAGACTTACAAATTCTGCTGACCCACCCTTCCCTGTCCTGGCCTCTTCTGCATGTTGCCACTCATTTCCAGTGTGACAAATCTGAAGTCAAGTCAGATTGTTTCAGTTAGTTTGAAGGCTGCCTAAAAGGCTTTATTTAACCTACAGTAGCCAGAACCATCACTTACATATAACTAACATCGTTGGTTAACTGATTAATTACTCTGTACTCAGGACCCTGCTAGACTCTCCAAACATATTTAATCCCTCCAAAATATGACTTTCCTCCTTTACAAGCACAGAAATTACCTCAAAATGTTGCTTCTAAATAAAAACTCTCAGTTTCTGCATCTTAACTCAGTACCTTGTTATTTCTAAAATTTTAGAGCTAAGAAATAAAAGTCCCTAGGTTACTTTTTTAAAAAATTCTTGGACCCATATTGCCTTAAAATTATCACAGTATTTCTTAGTGGACACTAAATCATTTCACTATTTCATTACTTTCTGGGTATATTTTAAGTCCTTGACTGAATTAAGTGAGTCAAGAAAAGAAATTTGAGGCCAGGTGCAGTGGTTCACACCTATGATTCTAGCACTTTGGGATGTCAAGGCAGGAGAATCACCTGAAGCCAGGAGTTCAAGACCAACCTGAGCAACATAGCGAAACCCTGTCTCTACAAAAAATAGAAAAATTATCTTATCCAGGCATGGTGGCACATGCCTATAATCCCAGCTACTTGGGAGGACTGCTTGAGCCCAGGAGTTTGAGGCTACACTGAATTATGATGAAGTCACTGCTCTCTAGCCCAGGCAACATAGCGAAACTCTGTCAAGGAAGGAAGGAAGGCAGGCGGGCAGGCGGGGAGGGAAGGAAAAGAAAAAAATTTGGACCACTAGTAACCCAAAATTGGTTTAATGTTTAACATGTGGTTTAGAGGCAACAAATAAAGATCAAGGTCATTATGCCAGACAACATCTCACAGGATATCTTGATTACATTCTGCAAATATAATCTATTGAGCCAATATTGTGTCTTATAATAGTTATATGTGCTTTTATTACTATAAATGTCTCCTTATTATGTTTCTGATTCAAAATTTATTCTGCTACCCAAGTCTCTTTCCTAGCAT
>RJWJ010042483.1:0-13007 GCA_004363605.1 Indri indri | reverse complement strand
GTGTGTGTGTTGGGAGGGGGCGTGGGGCGAGGGCTGGGGATCTAGAGAGTTACTTCACAGCCATTTTCTGAGAATGAGATCAGCGCAGACAGGCTGCAGAGGGGTCCCTGGACACATCTCCTGTCCTCTCTCGGCCTCCTTTTCCCATCCGTGAGAAGTGTGTGTGTGTGTGTGTGTGTGTGTGTGTGTGTGTGTGTGTGTGTCTGTGTGTGTGTGTGCAGGAGGAGGAATCAGGCTGGTGCCTGAAATCCCTCCCCGCCCAGTGAATTCAGGGTTCTGGCTGGGGCTCCCCTACTAAGGGCTCGCTTCCTGGCGAGGGAGGGAAGGAGAGCTTCTTTGCAGTTGACCAGATTTCCACCTGGTTGCACCAGGTGAGGCACGGGCCCTGCTGGGCTGGCCTGGCGGTGGGGGATGTTGAGAGGCAACCTGTGCCTTGGTCTCCCCGTCTGTAAGTTGAGGACGATCACAGTGCCTCCCTCACAAAGCTGTCGGAAAGATTAAATGGGATAAGGCATGTAACACGGCTCCTGGCATACAGGGAGTGCTCACTGTGGGAGCTGTGGCTATTATTGAGGAAAGGTGGGTGGAGAATTCCATTTGGAGATAATGCAAAGCCAAGTGCTGGTCTCTGAGTCATAGAATCCTGCTATGCTGAGCCCAGGCAGGTCTGCTCAAACTTCGCTTTACAGATGAGAAAACTGTGGCCCAGAGGGGTCAGCTGACTTGCCTAACGTTGCACAGTGACAGGGTGGAGTCAGGATCAAATCTGATTCCTGGTCCAGGCTTCTGCCCACACCTTCCCTCCCTTCCCCACATCCTGGTTGCCTGCGGGACAGGGCTGGCCCAGGGTAGAATTGGGAGGTAACTTAGTAAGTATCTAATATCCGCAAGGGACCTGCGCCTCCCTTCAGTGTCCTCTTCTTGGGGTTCTGACCTCTGACATTTACTGAGCTAGGTGCTGTCCTGAGCCCCTCACCCATGCCATCTCATTGGTTCTCCCCCTAGCCCTGTAACATCATCCCATTTTACAGGTAATCATACCAACAACAGCCACCATTTACTGTGACCTTACTATACGCCTAGTACTCATGGCATAGAGCTGTCCAGCAATGGTGCAGGCCCAGCACTGTAGTAAGCACTTTATATATATATAAAACCTTTCATTTAATCCTCGCAAAGAACCCAGTGGGGCAGTTAATGCTATTCCCATTTTACAGATGAGGAAACTGGATCAGAGAGGGAAGGTGACTGCCGCACAGCCACACAGCATTAAGTGGTGCAGTTGGGCACTACGGGACACCAGTGACATCCTGTTTCAGTGAAGTTGCCTTACAGGAGGAAACTTCTAGTGTGGGGGTGGTGCCCAGGCATCTTTAGGAGGAATGTTTTTGGGTACCTGAGTATATGGGGAGACTTTTGTACCCTCCCAGCTGTGACCCATCTGCAGATTGTACCTCTCAGCATTTGTACTGGGCTGAAGGTGAGTCCTGCCCAGATGGAGAGATAAGATGGGCCCACAGGGGTTGGGGTCACCAGGCAAGCCAGCACATCGTGACTTGGCTGGTTAGCAAATATTTAGGGAGGACCCTCTATGTGCGAGGGAATGTGAAAGGCCTTTGGGTCAGACTGATTGGATTCGAATCCTGGCTTGGCCTCTTGTCATCTGTGTGACTGTGGAATGCGGGAAGTCACTTTGCCCCCCTCCTTGTCTGTAAAGTGGAGAGAACAGTGGTGCCTGCTGCTTAGCGTGTCGTGAGGATTAAATGGGACCAAGGCATGCACATCTATATATATATATGTGTGTGTGTGTGTGTGTGTGTGTGTGTGTGTGTGTGTGTGTGTATTTATTTATTTATTTATTGAGACAGAGTCTCGCTCTGTCACCTGGGCTAGAGTGCCATGGTGTCAGCCTAGCTCACAGCAACCTCAAACTCCTGGGCTCAAGTGATCCTCCTGCCTCAGCCTCCCTAGTAGCTGGGACCGTAAGCATGTGCCACCACATCTGGCTAATCTTTTTCTATTTTTTAGTAGAGATGGGGTCTCGCTCTTTCTCAGGCTGGTCTGAAACTCCTGAGCTCAAGTGATCCTGCTGCCTCAGCCTCCCAGAGTGCTAGGATGACAGGCGTGAGCCACCGCGCCCGGCCCCCATCTACATATTAAGCATGAAGCTGGTGTGCAGCGGTCGTGCCATGGACACCCCAGAGTGGTGCGTTGCTCAGGACCACGTGCGAGGAAGTGGTGAAGCTGGGAAACCCAGCGCTGCCTGACGGTAGAGCCTGGGTTCCGAGCAACCCCACTGTCCTGCCCCAGGGGTCCATTTCACAGATGAGGAAACCGAGTTCCATGCAGGGGAGGAGAGACTTGCTTAAGGTCAGACTACAAGCTGATGGTGGAGCCAGTGGCAGGATCTGCATTCTTGGCACTGCATGGGGGAAGTAAGTGTGCCTTGAGAAGTTTCCGGCTGACCTCTTCTCTCCTGTTTTGACTAGTCCGGGGTGGCTCAGCCAGTTCATGAAGACTGCAAAGTGCATTCTTGCTGGGGCTAGTTTTGCTTTTTTTTTTAAGTCAGGGTCTCACTTTGTTGTCCAGGCTAGAGTGCAATGGCGTCATCATAGCTCATTGCGACCTTAAACTCCTGGGCTTAAGCAATCCTCCTGCCTTAGCCTCCAGAGTAGCTGGGGCCCCAGGTGCCTGCCACCATGACTGGCTAATTATTTATTTATTTATTTATTTTTTTGAGACAGAGTCTCACTCTGTTGCCCAGGCTAGAGTGCAATGGCGTCATCATAGCTCACTGTAACCTCAAATTCCTGGGCTCAAGCAATCCTACTGCCTCAGCCTCCCAAGTAGCTGGGACTACAGGCATGTGCCACCATGCCTGGCTAATTTATTTCCATATATTTTTAGTTGTCCAGCTAATTTCTTTTTATTTTTTATTTTTTAGTAGAGACGGGGTCTTGCTCTTGCTCAGGCTGGTCTTGAACTCCTGAGCTCAAACGATCCACCCGCCTTGGCCTCTCAGAGTGCTAGGATTACAGGTGTGAGCCACCGAGCCCGGCCCTGTCTGGCTAATTTTTAAATTTTTTGTAGAGATGGGATCTCGCTATGTTGCTCAGGCTGGTCTCAAACTCCTGGCCTCAAGTGATCCTCCTGCTTCGGCCTCCCAAACTGCTAGGATTACAGGCGTGAGCTACCCCACCTGGCCTTTTTGGGTTTTTGTTTTTAAATTGTGGCAAAATATACATAACTTAAAATTTACCATTTTAACCCTTTTTTAAAAGTCTTCAAGGAGATTGTAATTTGTTTTAAGAGACAGATATATTAAAATGGAGGTCTAACAAATACAGCTCTAATAATATTGATCCCAAATGAGAGGCTCTGTTAGGAGTAAGTAGCGTCGGTGAACCTGCACAATGACAACTCTAGAATCTGTCCTCTTTCCTCATATCGGCTCTCACCTGGATTACTGAAAACAGCCCCAGCTCTCTCTCTCCTCCCGGTTACTGCACCACCCAGTTGATCTGTCTTCCACTCCGTGGCCAGAGTGTATTTCTAAAGTGCACACCTGATGTCATTCCTCTGCTTTCGCAGTGGATTCTCACTGCCTTCGGGTTAAAGTCCAGACTCCTTGGCGCGGCCTGCAGGGACCTTGGTCACCACTGCTGTTACCTCTCCAGCTTCTCTCGCCCTTTCAGCCACCCTGGAAATACGGTGTCCTGTAGCTTTGCAGGCCTCATTCCCTTCGCTGGGAGTGCCCTTCTCCCCTCCCCGCCTAGCTGGCTTCCTGCTCTTCCTTTAAAATCTCTGCCCCTTCCTTTTCATTATTTGGTAAAATATGCATAACATAGGATGTACCATTTTAACCATTTTTAAGTGTGGCATTAAGTACATTTACATTGTTGTGCAGCCATCACCACCATCCATCTCCAGAAGTTTTTCATCTTCGCAGCCTGAAACTCCCATTAATCAGTAACTCCCCAGCCCTCGTAACCACCGTTCTACCAATTCTTCTCTATGAATTTGACCACTCTGGGTACCGCATATAAGTGGAGTCATACAAAGTTTGTTCTTTTGTGTCTGGTTTATTGCACTTAGCATAATGTCCTCAGGGCTCATCCGTGTTGTAGCAGGAGTCAGAATTGCCTTCCTTTTTAAGGGGGAATAATATTCCATGGTAGGTATACAGCGCATTTTGTTCATCCATCCATCCATCAGTGGACACTTGGCTCGTTTGGCTGTTGTTGCCTTTTGGCTACTGTGAATAATGGTACCATGAGCATGAGTGTATAAATGTCTGTTTGAGTCCCCGCTTCTAGTTCTTTTCCATACATATCCAGAAGTGGAGGGCCAGTTTCTTTTTTGTTTTGTTTTTTTTTTTTTTTTTGAGACAGAGTCTCACTCTGTTGCCCTGAGTAGAGTGCCGTGGCATCAGCCTCGCTCACAGCAGCCACAAACTCCTGGGCTCAAGCAATCCTCCTGCCTCAGTCTCCTGAGGAGCTGGGACTAGAGGTGTGCGCCACAACGCCCGGCTAATTTTTCTATTTTTAGTAGAGACAGGGTCTCGCTCTTGCTCAGGCTGGTCTCGAACTCCTGAGCTCAAGCAATCCTCCCACCTCGGCCTCCCAGAGTGCTAGGATTACAGGTGTGAGCCACTGTGCCCGGCCAGGGCCAGTTTGTTTTAAGGAAAAAACTCAAAACTGTGATTCCAGCCCTCAGCTCCCTCCCACCTAGTGCCCCAGGAGTGAGTCTAACAGCCTCTGTCCCTGGCTCTAGGGAACCAGGAGACAGTGTGAAAGCCTGTTCACATCACGACAAACCACTCACGGTTCCAGAGCTGTCTGGCTTGCCTTGGGAAGTAGTGAGCTCTTTGTCATTAGCAGTGTGCAAGCAGCAGAGTGCGGCCGGCTGCTTTCTGGGTGATTCTTCCCTGGAAAGAGATTGGATTGGTTGACTGCCAAGGAACCTTGCAGCTTTAAGACTCCGAAACTCAGGGCTTCTTAAATTCTGAGAGCCTGGGCTGGTGCTAAGATTCAGCCACTGTTCGTGTTCTGGTGCTTTCCATTGCTGCCTTTCCCCTGAGTGCATCTGAGAGGACAGTGGAGCGAGCGGCTGTAGTCTAGTGCAGGAGTAGTTTTGTAGTCTGCCCTGGCCTTTCCCACTGCAGTGGGAGCCTTAGTCCGTGACTCCATCCTTCTGCCTCTGTAACGTTCTGTGGAATGATGGGCTGCCACTTGTCCCCATGTGTTAGTCATTTGCAGTTTCTTGGCATTCTTTTTTTTTTTTTCTATTCATGCATGGAAGACAAAGTTTCTTAGAATTCTCATATGGTCACAAAACCTAAAAGCTTTGTGCCTGTTTTAGTTTTTTTCTTATTTTGTCATATTTTTTTTGTTTTAGAGACAGTGTCTTGCTTCTGTCACCCAGGCTGGAGTGCAGTGGCATGATCATAGCTCACTGTAGCCTTGAACTCCTGGGCTCAAGCAATCCTCCTCCCTCAGCCTCCTGAGTAGCTGGGGCTACAGGTGCGAGCCACCATGCCTGGAGGTTTTTTCTTTATTTAAAATCTTTATTTTTTGAGGGTGGTGGAGGAGTGTGGAAAAAAAAAAAAAGAGAAAAATCTTTATTTTTTTATATTTATAAGATCAGCTTAATTGAAATATAATTTATATACAATTAAATGTACCCGAGTTAAGTGTTACCTACATATTTGCCCCATTCAGCAGAGAAATCCCTGTTTGTTATTTTCGGTTTTCCCCTATTATTTTCCCGTTACGATGAGTGCCACAGAGGACTTCTGTGTGTGTGCGTGTGTGTGTGTGTGTGTGTGTGTGTGTGCGCGCGTGCATGCACGCCCATGTCTGCCCTTCCTCCATGGGCTAGTATTTCTGTAGGAAGAGGTTCTTCTAGGAGCCATTCCAGAGGTGGAATGAGTGGATCCGAGTGTATGAACATTTCCAAAGATGCTCTGGAAAGAGCTGGGAGCTGGTGTGTGTTTTCCCTCCCCGATCTGGCCTCTCTGGCTGCTGGTCAGGCCCTTGGAAAAACTGAGGTTCAGGTATCAGGAACACCTGGATTTTGATCTTTAAGAACCAGAGTGGCCGGGCGCGGTGGCTCACGCCTGTAATCCTAGCACTCTGGGAGGCCGAGGCGGGCGGATCGTTCTGAGCTCAGGAGTTCGAGACCAGCCTGAGCAAGAGTGAGACCCCCGTCTCTACCAAAAATAGAAAGAAATGAATTGGATAGCTAAAAATATATATAGAAAAAATTAACCGGGTATGGTGGCGCATGCCTGTAGTCCCAGCTACTCGGAAGGCTGAGACAGTAGAATTGCTCGAGCCCAGGAGTTTGAGGTTGCTGTGAGCTAGGCTGACGCCAGGGCACTCACCCCAGGCAAGAGAGTGAGACTCTGTCTCAAAACAAACAAACAAAAAGAACCAGAGTGAATTGAAAGTCCAAGCTCTCTGAAAATGGAACAGTTTTCTTGCGTCTCAGGCGTCTCGAATTGAAGTGGTAACAAGCCGGAGTCAGGAAGTGACCAGGCAGTGGGCACCTGGCCCCTGAGGTCAGTCCCATTAGTCTCCCTGGGCTTGGAGGGATCGTTTTATCATGGGATGTTTTTAAATCAAATTAGTGGGTTGGGAAGTAGTGTCGCCCTGTAGACAGAGCCTGACCCTTGGTGCACACAGACCTGCGTTTGAATCGCAGCTCCTTGGCTTACTTGCTGTGTAACCTTAGTCATGTCACCTGTCTCAGTTTCCCTGTTTATAAATGGGAGGTTACAGCATGCTTAACTCAGCATCAGTGAGGCTTAATGTAGATAAGGTGCTTACCACAGTGCCTGGGACTGAGTAACACTTCATAAATAGGAGGTATCACTATTAGTACTTGAATCTCAGCACTGTTATTGACTTGCTGTGTGACCTTGGGTAAGTTTCTTAACCTCTCTAGTCTCAATGCCCACATCTGTAAAATGGGACTAATAACCTGCTCTGACAACCAGCATGTTCTTTATAGTCCACAAAACATTTTTCTGGCTTTTCTTATCCTCTCACCTACCAAAGACGGCCATGGATAGGAGGCAGGGCTTGGGGTGGCAGCTGCAAAGTGTAACCAGAAGTTGCTGGGTGGGTGGACTGTTTTGATTTGGACCATAAGGAATCATTTCATTTCTTGAGCATTTCATTTAGCATTCATAAGGGTGAGAGGTGGGTAAGGAAGAGCATTTCTAGTCTGGGGGAGATGTAAGAGGGAGACAGGAAGGCAGCTACACCCGAGCACAGTGTGCTGTGTGCCTTGTGACCAGTCTGGAAAGAAGGGCAGGGGTCTCAGAGGAGCAGGGGGCCCTTGCCAACCTGCTCTCTGCAAAGCTGATCTTTCAACGTAAGGTTATTTCTGTCCATCAGCTTTCACCGCTTGGATGCCCATTGCTCTTGGGATGAAAACAAGAGTCCTGTTCCTGGCTGTGGTCCCCGTGTGGTCTGGCCTTGTCAGCCTGTCCCACCTCACACTCACCACTCATCGCCCCCTCGTGAATCTTCAGCCACAAGGGCCTTCTTTCCATTCCTCAAACGCCCCGGCCTCTGTCTGGAACTTTCTTTCCTCCCCTTGGTCTAGCAGTGCCTCCTCATTCCCCTGCTCTCAGCTTCAATGTCATTTCTTCCGGGACGGCTTCCCTGACGCCCCCACCCCAATCGCACTTTCGTGGCGCGGGTACCTGTTCTTCTTAGCACTCGCCATGACCTGTGTAATTACCTCCTTTCCTGCCCAGGGGAGCTCCGGGAGGGCGGGCCGTGTCTCTTGCCCTCCAGGCTCTCAGGTACCCAGGCGGGGAGCTGGGGCTGTCTGGGGGGAATATAGAGTACCAGAGGTATCGGGAAGTGAGCCCTGTGTCTTGCAACACTGGGCTGTGAACCGGGCTCCCAGAGGGCCGAGTCTCCTTTTCGGGGGGCACCAGCTGTGAATGGTGGGGCGGCAGCAGCCGCTGAATGATTTCAGCCAGCGCAGGGGACGCGCCGATCGGCGCAGCTGGGGCAGAGGACTCTGCAGAGGGAAGGGGTTAGACCGCCACCTGCTGTCCCGAACTGGTATAGCCACAAAGCTGGAAATCACTCCATTCATTCAACTGATGTTTATTATGCGCTTGCTGCTTTTTGTGGTCTTAGCACGTGGCTGGTACTATGCCAGCCACTTTATATTCCTTCAACAGACAGTCCCTGAGCTCCTACTATGTGCCAGGCACTGTTCCGGTACCCCAGTGAACCAAACACAGGAATCCCTGCCCTGCTACAAAGGGGAGGCAAACAGAAGTAAAATATAAAGCCTATTAGGTGATAGTAAGTGCCACGGAGAAAAGCTAAGTGGGGAAGGTGAAAAGGGCGTCTGAGGGGGTTAAATTTAGATTTCTACTTCATCCTCACAGCTGCTGTGTGAGCAGGCACCACTAGGACTCCTGTTTTCCAGGAGAGGACACAGGTTCAGAGAGGTCGAGTGAGTTGTATAAGGTCACACAGGTAATCAGTGACAACTGGCCTTCTGATTTTTTTTTTAAACCACTCTCGCTCCCTGTAAGTAAGAGAAAGTGTGACCCCAGTTCTCACTCTCTCTGAAGCCACAGTATCTATTGAGCTAGATCCAGGCTTGAATCTGGGTCCCGGGGCCTGCCGGCTGCGTGGCCCTGTATGAACCAGCCTCTTCCAGGCTTGGCTTCCTCAGTCTCCCCCTTGGCCTTGAAAGTTAAGCGGGATAGCGTCTGGGGAAGAGCGTGCTCCTGCCAGCTCAGCGCAGAGTTGGAGGCACTGGCGGGTGCTGCGTGCCCGGGTGGGGAAGGGGAGAGGCAGAGAGTAACGGTGCCGTCCCCTGCCCTCCTGCAGGCATCCTGCCTCTGTGGCTCCGCGCCCTGCATCCTGTGCGGCTGCTGCCCCTCCAGCCGCAACTCCACCGTGACGCGCCTCGTCTTCACCACCTTCCTCTTCCTGGGCGTGCTGGTCTGCATCATCATGCTAAGCCCTGGCGTGGAGAGTCAGCTCTACAAGGTGAGCGGCTCCAGGGCAGGCGGAGTCGGGTAGGGGAGGGATCTGCGGGGCCTGGCCTCTGGGGAAGGGTCTCTGCTGCTCTAGACTAGAGGGCCCAGGCTTGGGGTTACAGCTAATCAAGAAAGGTGGCAGGAGTGTTTGGGTGCACTGATGACCTGAGGTTGGAAATGGGAGGAGGGCTTGAGCCCCACAGGGGGATTCTTGTTTCTCACAAGCAGTGGTCACCTTGGAGGATCATATTAGTCATTATTGCCCCCTTTGACACCAGCCTAGGGATGCTCTTCTCTGCACACAGCCCCTTTTTTTATTGAGACAGGGTCTTGCTCTGTTGCCCAGGCTGGAGTGCTGAGGCGTCATCACAGCTCACAGCAACCTCAAACTCCTGGGCTCAAGCAATCCTCCTGCCTAAGCCTCCCAAGTAGCTGGGACTACAGGCATGCGCCACCACACCTGGCTAGTATTTCTATTTTTTGTAGAGATGGGGTCTTGCTCTTGCTCAGGCTGGTCTCAAACTCCTGGCCTCAAGCGCTCCTCCCTCCTCGGCCTCCCAAAGTGCTGGGGCTACAGGCGTGAGCCACTGCACCCAGCTGTTCTTCTCCCCTTTAATGCCCAGGCCCAGGTTGGGGCTCCTAACTCTTCGTTCTATCTCAGCGTTTCATAGCCTGGCACAGACCCAGGGGGACATTTAGGCCAGTGGTTCTCACATTTTGGTGTGTGTCAAGGTGCGAATCCCTGGGGAGTTTATAGAAGTGCAGATTCTCACACTTCAGGGAGGTCAGAGGAGAGCTGACCTGGAAAGACCTTAGAAGCTCTGTTGCCTGGGAGGGGGGCCCCGGATCTGCTCCCCCCGAGCGTCTCAGGTGGTTCCGATGCAGGTGGTGGGTGGAGCACACTTCAGGAAGCCTGCCGTAGAGGGCGCAGTGTGCTCCTGAGGCTGTGGGATGATAACAGGGAAACGAACAGTGACAAGGTGGAACTGCACCATCAGTCTCGATTGGGTGGGGCCTTCAAGCCACTCCTTCTTTCTCCACAGCTGCCCTGGACGTGTGAGGAGGGGGCCGGCGGGACCCCCATCATCCTGCAGGGCCACATCGACTGTGGCTCCCTGCTCGGCTACCGCGCCGCCTACCGCATGTGCTTCGCCATGGCAGCCTTCTTCTTCCTTTTCACCCTGCTCATGACCTGCGTGCGCAGCAGCCGGGACCCGCGGGCCGCCATCCAGAACGGGTGAGGGACGGGTCCCTGCCTGTACCTGGTACCTGGGCCCCTCCCCCCGTGGCTTTCCCCCTCCTCTCCTGTCTCCAGGGGTCTCCAGACCCCACCCTCAGACTCAAAAGCCCCCGAAGCCAGGGGGGCGCAGCACGGTGAACAGCTCATTAGTTACACCCATTTCTCAGATGAGGAAATAAAGCACAGAAAGGGCAACAACAAACCTAAAGCCGCACAGCACTTTAGTGACACAGTCGGGCTAGAACCTGGGTGACCACCCTCACCCTGCTTGGTCCTTCCCTCTGCCCCTTAGGGCTTTTTCTAGGGCCAGGACAGACTTTCTGTGCCCATCAGATCTTCAGATGGTCCATCCTCACCTCTCCGAGTATCTGCTCTTTGCGGGTGGGGGTTCTGGGGCCAGCCCTGGTCTGGCTTCCGGTTCCCCTGTCCCCACTCAGTTTTCTTGTGCATCCCCCTGACCCCTCACCGTAGGTTTTGGTTCTTCAAGTTCCTGGTCCTCATTGGTATCACCGTGGGTGCCTTCTACATCCCCGATGGCTCCTTCTCCAACGGTAGGCGGCCATGGGGGAGGGCTGGGAGGTACCATGGAGCGGGAGGGGGCCTCAGGCTGGGGGAGCATGGCGGGGCTGCTCTTCCCCCTGGCACACAGACCCCCAGCAGCTGGCTGGGTCCCTGCCCCCACCCAGGAGACAGCACCGTGGTGCTCGGCCTGTTGCCTTTGGGCAGCTCGGTTGTGGGGTTCCCACCTGGCCCCGACCCGCACCCTGCCACCCCGTGTGCATCTGCGTGTGTGGCTAGGGGCTCCCTGAGGGTGGGCCTGTCTCGGGCATGGTACACACGCTTACTGGATGAGTCCCTGTGAGCGAGAGGGAGACCATGGGGAGTGTGCCTGCCCCAAATCCCCGAGCTGCCGTCCCCACGGCCAGACCTCCCGCCTCGCTCCCCTCTCCCCGCCAGTCTGGTTCTACTTCGGCGTCGTGGGCTCCTTCTTCTTCATCCTCATCCAGCTGGTGCTGCTCATCGACTTTGCGCACTCCTGGAACCAGCGGTGGCTGGGCAAGGCCGAGGAGTGCGACTCCCGCGCCTGGTACGCAGGTCAGTGCCTCCACGCAGGGACGCAGATTTGGGCAGGCTGGGCTGCCTGAGGAATGGAGGGGTCCCTGGAGCTGGATAAAAGCTGGGGGCATCCTGGGGCGACTTCAGGGGGATCAGAGGAGAGATGACTTGCAACGGCCTTGGAGGGGGCCTGCAGGGTGGGCCGGGCACGGCCAGCAGTGTGCGAGGCCCTTTCGGTGGTGCCCAGACCCAACATCAAGGGACACCTGGTCATTGACACCTAGTGGCAGGGCGAGTCCCTGTGTCTCTTTTGCTCTTCTGAATACATCGAGAAGGAAGGCTCCCCCAGGTGCTGTGTGGTTTCCACACCTCCCTCAGCTTGCCCTGCCCCGGGCAGCAGGTCTTCCGCAGGCTGCTGTGCGCCTAGTTCGGTTGCAGCCAGACCGGTTTGCGTTCATTACATGCATCGTTACCTTGTCATAGCAGTGGATCATTGTAGGCCAGGATGGGCAACAGTTCGCAAGGGTGTTGGTAAGAAAGGCTGATGTTATTCCCCAGACGAGGAGGCTGAGGCCCAGAGAAGGGGAGGGCTGCCTGCCGAGCCCCCTTGAGGGAGCGGGGGTCCCTGCGCCTCCTGCCCCCGACCCACCCCTCGCTGCCCCTCCTGCCCAGGCCTCTTCTTCTTCACCCTCCTCTTCTACTCGCTGTCGGTCGCGGCCGTGGCACTGCTGTTCATCTACTACACGCAGCCCGACTCCTGCTACGAGGGCAAGGTCTTCATCGGCCTCAACCTCACCCTCTGCGTCTGCGTGTCCATCGCCGCTGTCCTGCCCAAGGTCCAGGTGAGCATGCCCGTCTCTCCCTGGCCTGGGGCCCGACCCCTTGGTGGGTGACGCTTCTTGTAGGAACCTGTGTCCTGGGGCAGGGGCTGTCAGATGCAGGGGCTTAGGCTAAATGTGTGGGCTTCCAGGTCAGCCTCCACAAGTTAGAGTCATGGCTCTCGAATCTACGTGCTGGGTGTCTTTGGGAAAGTGCCTTAGCCTCTCTGTGCTTCTCTCACCTTGAACAAAAATGGGATTAATAAGACCTACTATTTGAAATTGTTCTCAGAATGGAGGTCCTATTTGTGAGTACTCAGCATGCCTGGCATATAGATATCCATCAATCATTAGCCATTATTATAGTTATTGTCATTGTCATTTTTGTTTTTATGCAAATCAGGAGAACATGTCAGGGACAGTGGGTGAGTGAGAATTCCTAAACAGTTCAAGAAGTGGTGTTGCGGGGGTGGGCAGGGAAAAAGAAAGCGGTGTTGGAAGATGCAGTGCCACGGTTCCCAGTCCCAGACCATCTGGAATAATGGGTGGGCGCTCCCAGGTCATTGTTCTTCAGAAAGTACCACCGACCACTGGGACTGCAGTGGCACTTCACAGTGTGGGATCTCGCATAGCAGCGTGTCAAAGGTGGCTTAGGTAGTCTTTGGGGGCCATTAGCAGAAAGGCTGGGAACCTCCCCCTGTTCAGAGAGCCTCATTTCCCAGTGAGAAAGGTGAAGCCCAGAGAGGCAGATGCCTGTGTCCCAGGTCACACAGCACTCAGTATTCATTCAGCAAATACCTCTTGAGCACCTGCTGTGTACCAGGCCCTCTTCTAGGTGTTGGGGATACAGGTGTGAGGAGGAGGAGGAGGA
>RJWJ010042482.1:0-13026 GCA_004363605.1 Indri indri | reverse complement strand
AGTCAGGATAACAAAGGGTTCCTAAGGTGGGCTGACAGATATATTAACACCTTGATATGCTCCCAGTTATAGTTCTGGCTGACACTGTCCACCCAGGAAGAAAGAGATAGCAGTTTAGTGGGAAAAGTAGTAAGGTGAAATAAATCATGTTCTTTTTGTCTTTTTGTTGACATATTCTTCCTTTACACATGTGAGTATAACTCTCTACCGAGCACCGTTTAAACACTTTGTAACAGACTGAAGTTTGGCCAGGGAACCTTGCTGCCTTTAGTTATATATTTGTATCTATTCTAATATCATTAATATATTACATATAATTTTTAGTTTAATCATCAAAATGATCCTGCATTGTCTTTGCCTACACAATGCACTTTATTTGATATAAAATAGCACTTTATAGATTTATTGTGGAAAAATCCAGAGGTAGGTGGAAACAGGAGGCAGTGGAAGTAAGGTGGAGACTGAGACACAGCATCATGTTCTTTGCTTGCCTGTTGTTAGATTTCTGACTTAATATTATTTTTTTAAAATCCCCATTATAAGGAAAAAGATGAATTTATGCTTGATAGAATGTGTTCTTAGATTATAAAGTATTTCTTCATGTAAGAATTTTTCAAAATTAAGTATTTTCTCCTGTGCATCCATTATTTATTTATTTTTATTCATTTTTACAGTTTTTCCCCCCATATTGATAGAGATGGGCAAGGAGTGCAGTTTCCTTTAATTGAGAAAAAATTTACTTATGATGAAATGCAAAGAACTTAATAAATTGTGACAAATGTGTACACCCAGGAAACTAATATCTCAATTAAGATATAGAACATTCCTCTCACTCTAGAAAGATCCTTTGTGCCCATTTTAGTCAACTCACACCCCCATTAACCATGTTCCTGATTTCTGTTGACATATATTAGTTTATCTTGTTCTTGAATTCTATATAAATAAAATCATACAATGTGTACTCTTCTGTGCCTTCTTTGAGTCAATGTAATATTTTTGAGGTGCATCCATGTTACAGGATGTATCTGTAATTCATTTCTATGTACTACTAATAATTTTCCATTATACGAATATAATAAGTTTGATTATCCATATCCTCGTGATGGGGGAAAATTTGTGGTTTTAGTTTTTGGACTATTATAATAATGTTGCTATAATCTTCTTATAGAAGTCATTTTTGTACATATGTAGTTTTATTTCTTATATATCTAGACCCTCATAATGTAATGTCCAAAATGTCCAGAAAACAAATCACAACTTGAATGAGAGAAGACAATCAAGACACCAATGCCAAGATGCATTGGATGCTGTAATTATTTGATATAGATTTTGAAGTAGCCATCATAAAAATGGTTTTAAAAAACAATTAAAATTCTCTTTCAAAAAATGAAAAATAAGAGAATCTCAAGAAATAAATAGAATTTACAAAAAAGAACCGAATGGAAATTATAGGCCTGAATACTACAATAACAAAACCTCACTTGATGGGATCAGTAGCAAAATGGAAGTAACAGATGATAAAATCAGTGGCAATGAGAACAGATCAGTAGAATATGTCTAATCTGAACAAGTGAGAGAAAATAAACTTAAAAAAACCAAGAGTGTCAGAGTTCTTTGGTACAATAACGAAAGCAAACATTTGTATCATTGGAATCAAAGGAGAGGAGAAAGTGGTTCTAAAAAAGTATTTGAAGAAATAATGCCTGAAAACTGCCTAAATTTGAAAAAAAGACACTTGGTAAGCAGAATAATGCCTACACCCCCACAGAGGATGCCCATGTCCTAATCCCTGGAAACTGTTCCTTACATGTTATCTTATGTGGCAGAAAAGACTATGCAGATGTGGTTAAGTGCCATAAGATGGAAAAAGTATCCTGGTTTATCCAGGTGGGATCAATCAAATCACATGAGTCCTTAAAATCTTTTCTAGCTGAGTTCAGAGTCAGAGGGAGATGGGACTATGAGAGAATGGCCAGAGGAATGCAAAATTGTCGGTTTTGAAGGTGGACAAGGGGGTCACAAGCTGTGGAATATGGACAGCCTCTGCAAGCTGGAAAAGGCAAGAAAATGGATTCTCCTCTAGAACTTCCAGAAAGGAACACAGAACACTTTGACATTAGCCCAGTGACACCCGTATCAGACTTCTAATATAAAGAACTGTACGATAATAAATTTGTGTTATTTTAAGCTACTAAGTTTGTGGTAATTTGTTACAGAATTAACAGAAAACTCACATAAGACATAAACCCTGGAATAACAGAAGATAATTGTGCAACAAATAAAACAAATCCAAATAAATCTATACCAGTACACAGTAATTAAAATTCTAATAATTGAAGACAAAGAAAAATCCTCGAAAGCAGCCAAACAGAAAAAAACACATTACTTGTAGGAGTACAGTTCACATGACAGCATGTTTCTCATTGGAATCTACGGAGGTCAAAAAGCAGTGGAACAACATTTCAAACACTGGGGTTGGGAGGTGAGAACTGCTAACCACAAATTTTATATCTTGTGAAAATATTCTTCAGGGATAAAATGGAAATAGAAATATCTCAGATAAAGGAAAACTAAGAGAATTTGCCACTAGCAGACCTATGCTAAAAGAATAGATACAGCAAGTTGTCTCAACAGAAAGGAAATGATAACAGAAGAAGGCTTGGAACTTGAGAGAAGAAAGTACATCAGAATGGATAAAAATGGTGGTAATTATAACAGATTTTCCTTCTTCTAATGAGTTACTTAAGCCATATTCGATGGTTGATGCAGGAATTGCAACACATTATGATGTGGTGCTCAATGCATGTAAGTACTTTAGACAATTATGTTTAAAAATGGTATTAAGTTCTTGATTTGACACTCAGCTTGATTGTTATTAGCATATATAAATGCCATTGATTTGTGTACATTGATTTTGTAACCTGAGCCTTTATTGAATTTATTTATCAACTCGGGAGGTCTTTTGGTAGAGTCTGTAGGGTTTTCTAGATACAAGATTATGTCATTGGCAAACAGGGATAGTGTGCCCTCCTCTTTCCTGATTTGGATGCCCTTTATTTCTTTCTGTTGCCAGATTGCTGTGGCTAGGACTTCCAGTACTATGTTGAATAGGAGAGGTGACAGTAGGCACTCTTGTCTTGTTCCAGTGCGTAGGAGGAATGCTTTCAGCTTTTTCCCATTCAGCATGATGTTGGCTGTGGATTTATCATATTAAAAAGAGGGAGTGTTAAAGAGACCTAAATTGAAGTAAATTTTCTGCACTTCACTCAAAGTGATAACAAAGTCTACTTACATCAATGTTTTACGTGTGCATGTTGTAATGCCTAGAGCAAACACTAAGAAAACTATACAAAGTGATATATCAAGCAACACTATAAATAAATCAAGATAAAATCCTAAAAAGTGTTCAATTAAGGTAAGAAAAGAGAAACAGTAGAATGATACACAGAAGAAACAAATAAAACAATTGATAAAATGGAGACTTCAGTCCTAAAATGTAATTACCTTTAATATTAAATGGCTTAAAGACAGTGGATGACAATCATAATTTAACAATTGTTTGTATTCAAGAAACTGACTTGAAATATAACAATGTGAACAGTTTGAAAGTAAAAAAGATGGAAATGTATACTATGCAAAAATTAGTTTTAAAAAACAAAGTGTTTACATTAATATCAGATAAATTAAACTTCAGGGCAAAAAATTGCTAGAGACAAAGAGGAGCGTTACATAATTATAGAAGGATCAGTCCACAAGGATACATAAAGATGTTAATTTCGTGAAGCAAAAACTGATGGAGCAGAAAGGAGAAATAGACAAATCTACAATTACAGTTGGTGACGTCACACTCCAACCACTGTATGGAATCAAAAAACTTTTAGACTAAAAATCAGTGAAGATAGTATTACCAATAAGATATTAATAGGATTATGTATATATATATGCACACACATATTCTAATATTTTTTCATGAGTTGTATATATATATATATATATGTATGTGTGTGTGTATGTGTGTGTGTGTCTGTGTGTGTATTCAAGAATCCATGGGACATTTACCAATATAAACCATATTCGGGACTGTAAAGCAAACCTTCATAAATTTAAAAGAATTGAAATCACATGGAGTATGTCCTCTGACCATAATGAAATCAAATTAGAAATCAATAAGATAAGGACAACAGGAAAATCTCCAAATACTTGGAAACCAAGCATCATACTCATCATTCATGAGTCAAAGAGGAAGTCTCAAAGGAGGTTCAAAATTTAATATATAGTAACATTTTGCCTACATGACCTACAAGAAAAATACCTCAACCACACAGTATGAATATAGCCAGACCTTAGGATCTAGGCTTTGTTTTTGGCAGCTTTATACAATTACTTCACCCTGTAGAGCTTCTTGAACTTTCTCACAGACTATGAGGTGTTAGAATTTAATTAACTGGCATCTTTGCTGCATGTGATCTCCTGAAATTGGCAAAGGACTTGGTTAGAGAACTCTAGTTTAGTTATCTACTATTTTTCTTCGGCTTTCTCTTGAAGAGGGCTTGTTTCTCACTCCCGATGCAATATCTTAAAGAGGTCATTTTGAGCTAGAATTTTCTGTTTGAAATAAAGTAATAAATAAAAATTGAAGACAGAGATTTGCTCATTCTAATGCAGAAGCAAAAATCACTGTGTGAAATGGAAAATCTCTGCTCCAGCACTGGACCAGAAGCTAAATGCAGCAGCCAACAATATAAGCCTGCCAATTTCATCTGGTGGTGGGTATGATACATGTGCTAGTGTGGGAAGAATATTCTGGCTTTGGATGACTGTATCTGACACTGGGTGGTGATGAATGTTTGATAGGACTCAGTATCACACTGGGATACTTTATTTTCTCTGAGAGTAGAAACTAGATTTGAGATGTGGTGTTAGTGGAGACACAGCCTGAAGTTCAACCTTCTAGGTTGAACTATTCCATGTTAGGGGAGTTTAGCTTGTTTTGAAATTTTACATTGTAGAGTGATCAAAATTCTTCTAATAATGAAATTTATCAGAAGGTACAGAGTGTTTGGCTTGAACTAAATTTCTATCTGATGTTTGACTTAACCAGTCGTGTATGTGATGCCACACTTGTGTTATTAATATTTTTCCATAATGTACTAAGTTTTAATGCCTATCTAAACTTTACAGAAGGAATTTTGATATGGATACTTAGATATTTTTTAAGATATGTAATTTCTTTTGGTGATTTGGAAAGAAATTGATTTTTGAAGAATGATGTTATGAAGGAGAAAAATGCAAAATTGTCTTAAGAATGGCCTTATTCTAAAGATTAAAATAGTTTCTTTATGTTTCTCTATATTAGAAAGAAATATAGAAATATCTATTTCTTTATATTTTTAAAACATCAAAAGTAATTAAACATACCAATTTAAGTAAATAGAAATAAACTGATCATATAAGTAGGTTCTGTTTTTCTATTCTTTTTCATTGATATATTTATCCTACTGTCAATAGCACATTAGATTTCTAGATTTCCACAGCCTTATAGTAGATATAGAAATGTATTCATTTTGAATTCCTGTACACATTTTAGAATGGACTTGTCAATTTATTCAAAAAGCTTACTGAAATTTTGTTTGGGAGAGCATTGACTCTGTATTTCATTTTGGAAGAATTTATATTTTAATAATAATAAGTCTTTCATTCCATGAGTGTGGTACCTTTCTACATTGATTTATTTTTTAAGTTCTCTCAGAATTTCTGTAGTTTAGTGAATAGATACTGTGCATCTTTCGTTAGGATTGTCATGTGCCCCAGTTTTAGATGCTACTGTAAGTGATATTGTCTTTTAAAATTTCAATTTCTGAGTGTTCCAAATGTGGAAATATATTTAATTTTTATATATTACTATTGTGTTTCTTGGCCTTTTTTAATTGGCTTATTCTAGTAGGCTTTTCTTGTAGATTCCTTAGGATTTGCAATGTAAATTATCATGGCATCTGCTAAAAAATATAATTGCACTTCTTATTTCCCAAATTTTATGACTTTCATTTCTTTTACTTTTCTTATTTTAATGGCTAGGATGGCTAGGTTAATAGAAGGTATGATCATAAATATCCTTTTCTTGATAATGGTTTTAACAGGAAAACATTCAATATTTTATATTAAAGACAGTGATAAGTGTTGGTTTTCAGATGTTGCACTGTTCTTAAATTTCCATTTGATTAGTTTATATTGTTTCCACTTATAATATGATATCCTCTATCTGTTCATTCATTATGCTCTTCTTTTCCTTTAAATATTTGAATATGTTTATAAAAGCTGTTTTAAAGTTATTTTCTGCTAATTATAACTTCTGGAATCATCATAGGATCAGTTTCTTTTGCATGCTCTTTTTCCTGACTGAGTTATATTTTTGGCTTGTTTTCATGTCTATTAATGTTCTGTTATGTACTATTATAAGTAATATGTTGCTTGGGGTTTGGATTACGTTGACTAATTTAAATAGGTAATGAATTTTTCTGTTAGGGAAATAAGATTACTAATGGATCCTCTTGATCAGGCAGGCTTGGCTTTATTCTTTATTATAGCAAGTATGTTTAGTTTTGCCCTTTATTTTATGGCCATTTTTCGGTAATATGGTACTTATTTTTAAAGTAAGGGCTTTCTTTAATCTGAACTGAAAGCCTGAGGTTTTCAGTGAGGTTACTTCACTGTGGCTACACTGCAACTTCAACGTGTCTCAGAACACACAACCTCTGTGCATCTCCATTTACGTCTCGGCCCCAGAGCTAGGGGTCCTCTCATAGCCTCATGGAGGCTATTTCTGTGCTTAGACAGTCCAGCCATTGGCCAAAGACCTTTAGAAAATCCCCGTTCAGACTCTTGTCTTCCTTACAACCCCCATACAAGTCCTCCATCTGTGGCTTGATGTCCTACAAATTCCAGCTATTTCAATTTTTCTATTTTCAATGATACAGTTGGACTTGACTCTCTGCATTATGGTTTGGCAGTATGCCCCATGCAGAAAAAGAAGATAAACTTGGAGTTTACTTCACGTGTTACACTTCTTTCACTGTTGTCCACTGTTTAGAAACCATTGTTTCACATATTTTGTATTGTTTTATAGTTGTTTATGGCAGGATGGTAATCTGCTACCAGTTACTCCATCATGGCAAGAAGCAGAATCCCTTTGACTCATCTGTTAAGTAATTAAACACTTAGAGGCAGAATAAAGCTTAAATTGTAAGACCTACATGCATTTAAGAAGAAACATTTAATTGTAGTATGAAACATAGTAACATAGCATCATTCTTATATTTTAATAGAGATAGACATTATTCATAGGAAGATTTCAGACTTTTTTGTTCAATTGCAAGTCATATATCTTCTAAGGGGTTAATATCCAAAATATATAAGGAATTTTAAAAACTCAATAGAAAACAAACAAACAAAAACACAAGTATAACCAGTTAAAACAGGCAATCGACTTGCAATAGACATTTCTCCAAAAAAGGCTTGCAAATGGCCAACAGTATATGAAAAGATGCTCAACATCACTAATCATCAGGGAAATGTAAATCAAAACCACAATGACATATCATCTCACATCTGTTAGGATTGCTGTTATCAAAAGACAAGAGCTAAATGTTGGTGAGAGTGTGGAGAAAAGGGAACCATTGTACACTGTAGGTGGGAATATAGATTGCTATAGCCATTATGGAAAACAGTACAGAAGTTCCTCAAAAAATTGAAAATAGAACCATGTGATAAGCAATTCCGCTTCACAGTATATATAGAAAGGAAATGAAATCAGTATTTCAAAGAGATATCTGCACCCCCATGTTCACTGTAACATTTTTCACAATAGCCAACATATGGAAACAACCTAAATGTCCATTGTTGGATTAATGGATAAAGAAAATTGCATGTGTGTGTGCGCGTGTGTGTGTATATATATATATATATATACACACACACACACACACATACACACACAATGGCATATTATTCAGCCTGAAAGATGAAGGAAATTCTGCAATTTGCAACAACATAAATGAACCTGGAGGATGTTATGCTAAGTGAAATGAGCCAGACATAGAAATACAAATATAGTGTGATCTCAGTTATATGTAGAATCTAAAAACATTGAAATCATAGAAGCAGAGAATAGAACAGTGGTTGCCAGGGGCTGAGGATGGAGGAAATGGTGAAATGTTGGTCAAAAGATAGGAACTTTCACTTATAAGATGTATAAGTTCTGGAGATCTGATGTACAATATGATGGGGCTATAGTTAATAATGTTATTTACTTTAAATTTCAAAAAAAATCAGTATTTCTGGAAATTTATGAAAATAGCCTTAGAACTAGAGGAAATTAGCTACTGAGGCTCATTGAACAAAACTGTCAAATGGGCCAAAATATGAAATAAATTATAAAATGATAAAAATGGCCAAAACAAACATTTTTATTTCATAAAATTAATGATCCTTTAGTAGGGTTGGTCGTGAGATGTAGAAAGAGAAGGGGCACAGAGAGTGTATCAAGCACCACAAGTAGTTAAATAATGCTTGAGTGTTTTTAAAATCAAAAATAAAGACAAAGAAAGAAAAGGAAAAGAAAAAAGAAAAAGGAGATGATAGAGAAGGAATCGGAGGACAGAGAAAAGAAAGGAAAGGGTTTTAGATTATGTATTTAATTATAATTTTGACCCTCCACTAACATAATCCATTCTTAATCATATTATCCCTAAAATTTAGTTACTTGCTGTTTGCTATTATGGCTTGGGTTTTTGCCTAGCCCATTAATCTTAGCTCTATAAGCAAAATCTATTGATTCTAGTAACCTGCCACATTGGCTACATTTTGCAAAATGGTTCTTCAAAAATTTCCCTTTCCAGGAGAACTGGTGACATATGAAAATTGTCCCAAGGGGTTTGGATTGCTAGTTTATTTTATAGTGACATTTAGCTATTCTGACAAGTGCTTAATTACTATAGGTTCCTCCATAAAGGTTCTCTTTGACAATATGTGTAAATCAAATAAATGATAGCATTATAAGCTATTATTTTTTCATTCTGGTTGGAATCTGTGATATTCATTAATAATTTAGTACATTTATAGACAATGATGAAGACAACATCATTACTGCTGGGATTGTTTCCTCCCAAAGGATATGTTAGACACCTGCTTACCTCTAATAAAGTTAAATCTAATGCCATGAGTCTTCACTTTATCTTACTATTAAAATAGTGTAAATATCCTACATTAGTTTATGTTATAAGCATGCACAATATGGTACTATTCAGTGTGGTATAGAAGAAGGACCGTTACAACTATTGGGAGTTACATATTTAAATCCCAGCTCTGTCAGTACCGAGCTCTCTGATGTATTGTAAATTATTTATCCTATCTGAATCTCAGTTTCCTCATCTATAAAGCCAAAGTTATGAACTGATAAACTCTAAAAGTCTTTCTAGAACTAAAATTATAAAATTTCGTGGTTTGCCAAATCCTTACTGGAAATCTAAATGATAGGTAGAAGATATTCTTTCCCTTCTCATTAATACTGTGCCTTTCCTGTATCTTATTTGTCCTCTATACTCTTCTGGGTATCTGGATGACTCAATTATATTAATTGTGAAATAAGATTGGGAATACTTAAAATTTATGTAATTTTTGGTATAAAAAATAAGTCAGAGTCAGGGTGATTCTTACACCATTTAAAAATGAAGTAAACCTCAGTTTGTTACTGGAATACACCAGTTTTCCTAAGGTCCTCAAATGTGATGAAATGAATGGGTGGGTGTGAAGGGAAAAAGGAAGATTGGTGAAAGGAGAAAAAAATCTTTATTTCACCCATCTAATTAACAATTACTGAAATATGTGCACCGTGCTAAGCACTGTGCTAGATGCTAGGCTAGTAAATGAGGATACAAAAATAAGGCAGTTTCTGCCCTCAAGAAGTTCGTGGCCTAGTGGTGGAAACAGACAGTTAAAAACAATTACAGTATAATGTGATGTGAGCAGCATTGAACTTTTATGAGAACTTAAATATGACAGATTCTTTGCTAAGAGCTTTACAAGTATTATTTCATTATCAAAACAGACCCATAAAGTAGACATTATTTTTAATAAATCCATTTATTTTTTACAAATAAAGATACAAGTACAAAGAGATTAGTCAAAATGACTCTTTACTCAGGGACCCTCATGGGCCTTGCTGTTTCACAATCTCTCTGTACCTTTTTCATTTTTCTTTAGTTAACAGTTCCCTGATTCTATTTTTATTTTATGTTCACATTCCAGAAAGAGAATCTTATAGGACAATTTTAGCATCATCATCTTTTTTTGGACATGGGCGTGTTCTAGGTCAACTCATTTGCTTTTGAGTTTTGTTCAAACTGCATGGATTGGTGACTTTGGAGCCAGGTGCCTTCCCACTGGTGACCATGTAAGCCGAGGAAGCAGGGTAATGTGGTTTACAAAGTGGCTGCTCCCTTGAGCAAGGCAAAAGTCCATGGAAGTTGGTTGTGAGAATAAGACTGCATTGATTGGCTTACTCAGCTCAATGGATATTGGATAAGTTTCCCAATAATGGAATATATCAACTGTGGAGTACTCTTGGAAGATTGACCATAGTTAAATGCTATGTAATACCATTTTAAATAGGAACTTAAAAAATAAACTATTTAATACTTTATGGGATCTAAGTGAAACTATTTTCCCCAAAAAGCTATATTTAATAATGATTTTATGGGAAATGTTTAAGGTATAAATTGAATGAACCGTTTGGATTCAAGTTATGAGGAACAAGAGTTTCTTTTAGAAATGTCGATACATTTATGTTCTCTTATTTTTGTTCTTTTACATTTCTGGCAATTCTGCCAAGACAAAACTGTGATCTTTGGGACAGAACTGTATTTAATTTTGTCATTTTTGGGATGGAGACTCCTGGATCCAAGGTAGTGAGAAGCTACAGAGCTGTTAGGTAGAATCTATACAAGAACTTAGATATTAGCACTAGAGCATATTTGTGTGAGTAATGGCGGAATGGTGTAGTTCAACTTCCTGTGCCACTCTCAGTGGATTGGTTGACAGCTGAATATATAGCTGTCATAAAACTCAATCCACATTCTCACTTCTGCCCAAGTAAAATATAAAAGTGGCAGGGTGTATAAAAGTGCCCCTCCTGCAAATAAATGATTATATTATGAGGACTAAGAATCAGAACTATTGAGTATACTACTTACCTCAGGGGTGGGGCTTCTATAAGGCTGTGTTATGGATGTACTGTTTGTCTCCCCCCTCCAAATTCATAGGTTCAAGCCCAAACCCCCAATGTGATAGTATTAGGAGATGGGGCTTTTGGAAGGTAATTAGGTTTAGATGAGATCATGAGGGTGGAGCCCCCACGAGGTGATTAGTGCCCTTATAGGAAGATGAAGAGACACCAGGCCTGCCTTCCTGTGTCTTGTGTAGATAACAGTGAGAAGGCAGCTGTCTGCAAGCCAGGAAGAAGGCCCTCAGCAAGAGTTGAATCTGTTAGAACTTTTATCTTAGATTTTCCAACCTCCGGAATTGTGAGAAATAAATGTCTGTTGTTTAAGCCATCCAGTCTATGGTATTTTGTTGTAGCATCCTAAGCTGACTAAGACAGACAGTATGACCAGAAGAAAATCAAAGTGATGATTTGGAATCCCTGTTCAAAACATTAAACTATCATTTCCTTCACTATTTAGTTCTTTTCTCAATAAATTGAAACATTTCCTAACATTAGTAAAACAAATCTCCATTATGGATTGTCTAAGAATATATCATATCCCCAAACTCACTTTCAGCCCCCCAAAATAAAATAAGTCTGTTGCTTGTCCCTCCACACTCATTAGTAAAATAATATTTTTGAATGATTTCACATTCTATTTAATCCAAATTAGTTTTTCATGTAATTTTTTCTGAAAAATACGTTCTGATTGTAAAGAGAATAAAAAGAAATCTTTATTTTCTTCATATATCACTTCCATGTTAAAGACATCTGTTACAATGAGAGATGATACATAAAGTAGGAAGTTATTATTAAAAGATAAATCACTTAGAATTATTGTCTATCAACTATTTTATACTTTCAACATCCTTGAGTTACCATAAAGATTAAATTTTGCATTTAAGGGACACTGTTTGAACACATATCTATGTGTCGGTTGGGTTTTTCATAAATTACTCATGGACCTACAAAAGGGTTGCTGACAATGGCTATCCATTATGCCCCTGTGTTATCAAGACTTAAATTGAAATAATTGCTGGTAATTTGGTTTAAAATATTTGAAATTCAATGTCTAATGGGCCAAACAGATAAAGTAAATTAGTGAAGTTGGCTTTGTATATGAATGCTGGGATGGGACTGACAAACTGTAGGGTGTATGACCTACACACACTATAGGGTGTGTGACCCATATAAAGGAGTCAGCCACTCTACAGATACTCCTAAGACTGGTGTCATGTCATGCAGAAATACTGTGTCAGTGTTGCCAGATCTGATTTTTAAGATAAGTCCAAAATTTAGATTTCGGTGAAAAATTCTTTTTTTGTGTGAACTTAAGTTTAATTTTAGAAACTGCATGTTCCAAATACATGTTGTTAGCTCAAATCAGGCTGCCTTTTTGGGATGTTAAGTTTAATGACATCAGTCTTGATATCCAGATATGTCCATATCATAATTTGAAAGTTGTCAGGATATTAGTGTGGAAGTTTGGAAAAAGAATGGATGGACAATGTCAAAGTTTGTCTCTATAGTGCTTCCTTATTTATGCCTTCAGTGTTAACTTCCACTCACTTTCCACCATAAATCTTTAAGTCAATTTCCTACCAAGTTTAGCTGGCTTTAGTGCCATTCTCTTTTGAGGTATACTTTGCATAGTTGTGCTCTGATTAATTGTTTTGATTTTATATTTTATTCTTATGGGACAATGTTACTTTCATGTTCATGGGAGGTAAAGTGGGGTGGACCCTTTGTATCAACTACAAGTGCAAATT
>RJWJ010042481.1:0-13016 GCA_004363605.1 Indri indri | reverse complement strand
GGTCATACAACCAGAGAGCAGCGGAGCCAGGACTCACAGCAAACTCTGACTCCAGAACCCCCGCTCTGAGCCACAGGTCTCCAGATGCTTTGGATTGTGTTCTCCATCAGGAAAAAAAAAAAAAAAAAGACAAAGAGAGAGCAAAACTTAAAAAATTAATTCTATACACGTGCTAATCTCACCATGTGTATTCAATAAGCATAATTCATTTTATCTATAGGAAGACAGGGAAAATGAATGACTTTCTCACTCTCCTTCCCTTGCCCCGGTGGACTGTTTGTGCACCCACTGGGGTGGACACACTTGTCTTGGAGACAAGCTCTGGACCCCGCTCTGGGTTGTATCCAAAGCTGGGGCCTCACGTGTTTCCATGGCTAGCGTCCTTTCTGTCGGTGTGCAGCCTTGTGCCAGCACAGGACTCGGGGCACTTGGGCAGACAAGGGCAACCCACACCCTGCGTTTCATGCATTGCATCGGAGGGAATGCGCAGTTCTGAAGCTTTGTGGTTTCGAAGGCCTGGTGAGAGCCACCGCTAGAAGGCATGCGCTTTCCGTAGAAATGTCCAGTCAGGGCTGAAAGGTGGTCGGGGGTGGGAGTGAATGCATCCTCAAGACCCGCAAGCCCCAGGAGGCCTTGGAGATCAGGAGCTCCAGTTAGCTTGCTGGTGGCGTTGATGGAATGGGGGCCCCATAAATGTTCCACAGGAAATATCCTGATAATTCTGCTTTCACGAGATCCAAAACCTGTGTATGTCTAGCTTGGCAAGGCACTGGAGGGAGTGGAGGGAAGCCAGTGCCATCTGGACCTTCCCTGTGTGTGGTGCCTCTTCCCGAGAGTGCATCAGGATGTCAGGGAGGCAGGCGGTCCCAGCGCGGGCCAGCAGATCTTGGAAGGTGTCATTCATAAAATATTGAAACTCTGTGGATGCAGAGCACAAGCCAAATGGCAATGGCAGGTCCTGTGCAGGGGAGCGAACAATGGAACCCGAGCTCCATTCATTCCTGACTCTCATCCGGCTCCATGGGCTCCAGTTTGTGTGGACTCAAGCCAGGGAGTGGGTCCAATGGTTCTGAAATCAGCAGGAGCAAGCACTGGCCATGAATGGTCACTTTGTGAAAGGTGCCACACACAATTTTAAAACATCGTTCCACATTTCTTTGTAACAAAATACAGTGGGGTCTCAGCCAAGGAAAGGATGGCAGATAAACCTTTGTCCTAAAGCCATTTTCAGGTACAAAAAATTGGTATAAACCCTACTTCTGACTACACCAGCACTCCAGGTTAATGGAACAATCCAAGGGGAGGGGCGAGTGACAGGCAACACGATATGACATTCGAGTTAGAAGCAACACATGTCCTAACATCTGTGGGAATTGCAGTTCAGCCTCTGGCTGCCTCTTAGACAAGAGATGCAATGACAGCCAAGGACTGGTGTCGTCTCCATTGAGAATCGCAGCCACATCTGAATGCCTAAGAGACACTATTCACTTTCTCAGGCAGGTGTCTCTCTCTGACTGCTGGTCCCCTTCTTACAGAATCTGCCAGTCCCCTCTTCAGGGAGTCCTCTGCAGTCTCCGATGGATGGGCAGATGGAAGAAGGAAACTTCCCCAACCCACAGTCAGCTGGACCCAGGTTGGACACTGAGTTCCCCACTTCCACTAAAATGGGCCTCTCTCATCCTCTTTCTTGGAATTTGGACCAAGAGATGCATAATTTCTTCTGGGGTCTTGAGATATGAAGGTCTTTAACATTGAGGCAGGGGCCGGGGGAAGCCATGTGGGATCCAAACATGTAGAGAAGTGAGGACATTCGTTTGCAGAGAGAAAGAGAAAAGAAGATGTGGGCAGAGATGCAGAGATGAGCTAAGCAGCCCATAAAAAGTGGGTTGAGAAACTCCTGTTCTTGAATCTGCAGAAGCTGGTTCTACCCACGGTAAACCCTGCTGCAGGCCCTGCTCTTGGGTTCTCTGAGCTAGCCTTGCAGCCTCCAGTAAGTCCAATTTGACCTTAGCTAGTAAGGTTTCTCGTGCGAAGTGATCTGGACTGAGACAGAAGGTTAACCCTTGTAACCTCCATCCTGCCAGTGCCACAGGCTGGTGTGGGGTTCCGGAGCCCAGGTGATGACCCGGCTTTCTTCCCACCTTAATCCAGCATGCATATCTCGAGTCCCCACACACACCAAGCATGCACATGCACACACATGTACCCGCACGCTTCCTCTCGATGCCCATTAAGTTCCTAAAGAATGAGGAAATGACAGAATCACTTCCCTTTAAGCAGTAGACATTGGCGCGCATGCTTCAGAGCAAGAACACATATTCTACGTGTCTCTGACATCTGTGATGGCAGTGCCCCAAAAAGGGATGTCCACCGGGAAGTGGGTGGCAGTGACAATAGCCTTTGTTTATATGCTTCTCCCTTAAACAGGTGGATCTGAAATACTTTGAGCTCGACTTAATGCAGAGCTGAGCAGGGCTGTGCTTCCCTTTGTGTCCTTGGATGCAGAGTTTGCAGAAGGAATGATGCAGGCTCCCTGAGATTGCTTCTGTCCAGCAGCTAATGAGAAAAATCAAGTCCAAACTACCCTCCCCGGGCGTGGGGTCACTCCCACTGTCGCTGCCCTCTATTTCCATTACCTGGAATGACGGGCAGGTGGAAGGGGGGGCCACAGCAGACTTGCAGCCCGGGATGTGCCTGAGCACATGCTAGCGTCCCCTGCAGCGTGGGTGTCAAATGCTGCTACCTGGCCTCACCTCCAGACCTCCTGATTCACCTGAGTCCAGGGGATTGTGAGCGGGTGCTCCAAGGCCACACTTTGAGAAGCAGGTAGAGTCTGCCTGTGTGTCTTCCCTATGGTCCCTGGGAGTTAGATTAAAAAGAGGCACAAGTTTAGGCATCTAACTTATTTGCTTGAAGTTCAGGTTTACGGTCCTCCAATTCTCAGACCACAGAAGAAGCAGCTGGGAGGAAAAGACCTCCCATCCCACCCTAACTGCAGCCAGGGGAGTCCATGCGCGTAACCTCTGGGCTTCTCCTGTGGGGGAAAGCCTTGACTCTAGGCCTGCTCCTTGTGTCTAGAGAGCACAGGCAGCCAGCAGACGTTTCTGGGGTCTGGGTCGACCACAGCTGAAGTCCTAGGCAGGGGCTGTGTGATGTGCTGAGTGTGTCTTGGAACTGCCACTTGAGACCACTTGCCTTGGATGTTGCCCCTAAAAGTTCTTTCCCAGCTGCGGCTGGGGTCACATGCCCCAGCCACTCAGGGGACACATCCGTCTTCATTTTGCATCTGGGCCCATCCTGACCTGAGTCTCTGTTCATCCAACAGGGCCCCCCTTTTGTATTGATGTCAGGGCAAACCCCCATGTTAAGTCAGGGCCCCACCCTGATTCCTGTGCTCGGGTTGCTTCCTTGAAAATCTGCCCATTCCCTGGTTTCCCCAAGGCTGAGATTTTACTTTCCTCTCTTCCCAGAACTCCTCTCTGGGGGCAGAGAGTCTACTTTTCATAGAAAGATCTAGTTGACATTGAGCTCTGCTGTCTGCTGAGTGCCCTGTCACCATGCTCTGCCTATGTGACGTGGTATCACCTTTGGGGCCCCCAAATTCTGGCCATCTGCCTGGACTGCCCCCAGCGCAGCTGCTGGTCTCTGCAGCCACGCTCTGCCTGCCTGGTCTCACTGCTTGCCACGTCCCCTCCTCCCACCTGCCCTCCCTGGGTCTGTTCCAACTCGCTCCCAGCCAACTGGATGTTGAGTTCCTAGGTCGTGGTCCTTTCCCACCAGGCTTGTCTAAGGTCTGGTTCTGATAGATTCAAAGCCAATTAGAGACATCACCTCCTGAGAGTATAAATGTTTCCCATTCAGTTCTAAACTGGATGGAAATGTTGAGTCAGGGCTCTTAGTTTGGAAACTGGTAGCACTGCTATTTAAGCAGAACGAGGAAAGAAAACATGACAGTGGGAAGTAGGAGGAGTGAGTGGAAAAGAAGAGAATACTGGATTTTCCCTCCAAATCTTCCGTAGTATCCTGGAAAGTCTCTCCTTTCCCACTCTTGGGGTCAGCCTGGGCTCTCAGAAAACCCGCACATCCAGGGGCTCTCTCCTCCTGAGTCAGCCAAAGGTGACTAAGCCACTGGAACACTTCCGCTGCTTCCTTCCTCCCAGCCCGCCAAGGTCTCATGTGACGTCTGGATTCGGTTCCCCATCCCCTCTGACAGTGTCTTTGCACCTCCGGCTCCCAGCTCCCTGAGAGGCAGCGTAACCTGTGGGCTAAGAGCACGCAGTGCAGTGGGAGACGGTGCGGTTTCAAATCCCAACTTTGCTACTTAATTACCTGTCTGACTTCAGGCAAGCCACTTAACACCTCTGACCTCAGTTTCCCCATATGAAAAAGGTCATTTGAATAGCACATATCATACAGGGCTGGTGTGAGGATTAAATAAATGAAATATGTACCATGGTCTTGGAATAGTGGCTGGCCTATGGCAAAGGCTATACTGTGTAAGGGTCCAGTTGGATTTTTTTCCTTTCTCTTTCTCTGTCTCTTTTTTTTGTCATTGTTGAAAATATGGGGATCTCTGCTGTGTTGCCCAGGCTGGTCTCAAACTCCTGGGCTCAAGTGATCCTCCTGCCTCAGCCTCCCAAGTAACTGGGATGACAGGCGCGAGGCACCACGCCCGGCGAGGGTTTGCTATGCTTATCATAGCATCTCTCTCTCCATTCTAGCTGATTTTCCCATCAGCTTCTTTCCTGCCCAGTCTGGTCTGCAAACATTCTCATAACGTTTCTATAACCTCTTTCAGTTCTGTTCATAGCATTGCAATGTCATCCCCAACTTCGGCTCAATTCTGAGTCCACTCCTCTGAGATGGAATCCACCCTGTCCCTGAAAGCAAGGAAGTAGCCATTCTTGCCAGGAGCCTAATCACAGTTGGTGTTTATCCAAGATGTTGGTCAAGCTTCTACCACCTGAACTGCCAGGGTTGGAGGCCAAGGCAGCGCCCGGGTTTCTCCGTGCTTCTCACGTTGCCACAGGGATGCCCGGCAGCTGGTGGCATGCACTTTACAAGCTCTGCTTCCCTTTACCGCACACTCCACAATGTCCTCTTCAGGTAGGAGCATCATTGGTCTGGCCCTTAGCGAGAGCCATTGTTCAAAGACTGTTACACAGAGGACGCACTGGCTGTGTGGTGGTCGCGACCACGACTGCAGATGCATTTGCGAGACGAAAGGGTTTATAATGAGGAATTACAATTTATAAGGAGGAATCCCATTACAAGAAGCTATTATCCCAAGTCCATGAAAACAAGTTGGTTACTAGGGCCCAAAATTCCAGGCCTTTCGCCAGAATGCTTCGTGGATCAAAGCTAAGCAGGGAAATTTAATAAAGCTCCAGCCTCGCATGTGATTATTCTCAAAGGGCAGCATTCACATCGGTTCACCAGAATCGCCCCTTTAGGCCATGGTGCTTCAGTGAGTCTGCTCTTTAGCAGGGTAGGTAATATTTTTTGGCAGCCTATGTAGGTTCTTTTCTTTTTTAGGCTGCAGCCAACACCAAACCAAGAATGTAAACAGGCCATCGGCTTAACTTTGATTTCATAAAGTGTGGGGAAGTAGTAACAGGCTGCAGCACTTTTGCCATGGGGCAGCAATTACGCAGGTTGAGAAGAGACTTGAACTAGGCAGGGACTCCCTCTGAAATGAAATTACTGGAATTTGCTCTGTCAGAACTGTGATTCATGCAGAGATCGGAGAGGCAAGCCTAAAGACTAATGAAACTACCTCCCTTTCAACTCCTAGCTAAGTGACTAACAAGCCCTCTACACCTTGTTGGTGAAGTCACAATTTTTCCAGCTGTCATCACAGAAGGTGTCCCTGCTAACTGGGCCTAGAATATTCCATGTTGATGGAGAATATTCATTTTTCACTTACGTACATATTGATTGCATATACATATGTCCCCTAGGGTTCGTTAGTGGCAGTAGGTTGCAAAGGCTTCCTTAGGTATTTATACCTGGAGGAGTTGCCTCAAGGGAGTGGTATACCCTGACTGAGGTGCTCCCATGGGACTTATGGCTTATTGATGGGACCACCAAATTCCAAGAGTAGGGTCTCAATTCAGAAAATACAGAACTTGGCAGTCAGGAAGTTCTGACGCTTGATTTCAAAAGACCAATTTATTCACTTACATTGGGAGATCAGCCTAGGAGCTGATGCTGGGCATTTATCTGAGACATCATTGCTGTTCTAGGCAGGAAGTCCAAGAGGCAGGTAAAAGTATGGATCAAAAGTTGCAGTGAGAAGCCAGGCATGGTGGCTCCCGCCTGTAATCCTAGCACTCTGGGAGGCCGAGACGGAAGGATCGCTTGAGCTCAGGAGTTTGAGACCAGCCTCAGCAAGAGGGAGACCCCATCTCCACTAAAAATAGAAAGAAATTAGCCAGGCAACTAAAAATAGACAAAATTAAGTCCTTCTCACAGACAGGAACACAAGGTAGAAAGAGGTGAAGTAAGTCACTGGTGTTTACGAGGTAAGTAAATGGCAAAGCCTGTCTGTCTGTCGCTAGAAACAGCGCTGCCCACTCATGCCGCTGAGGGAGGAGCTGAGGTACAGAGAGGAAGGTACAATGGACAAACCTGGGCTGTCTTTGGACAGCTCCTTCCCAGACAGTTTTTGAGCAGCATTTTGGTTTGGTGTCCTCCAGAAAGGCTTTTCAAGACCCTTTATAAAAACAGTCCCTTCCTCACCTGCTCGGCTCCCAGTTCAAACTTCCATAGCCTTGTCTGTGCCTTCTGCTATGCCCGTGGTCACATAGTGTGCACGTGTACCAGGCAGATGGCTCTCCCGGCCAAGGACGAGGACGGAAAAAGAAATAAGTTGAGAAGGCTGACTCACGTGGCTTTGTGTGCACCTGTGTGTCTGTGTGTTTGTGTGTGTGTGTGTGTGTGTGGCGCATTCCTTCAGGGCAGCAAGCCATGCCCTGCCCTGGCATCCAGAACGAGCTGCGTAGGTGGGTAATCCAGGTCAACTAGCCCTGGAAGGCTCTCTGCTTTGTTTCTGTTTTCATCTTGGAAAATGTCAAGATATTTAAACTTGACCTGTAATCACTGAAACAATTCTTATAAAGCACTTTCCTCTGAAAATGGAGAGCATCTGACAAGCCACTCTCAGTTATGGTATGCTGTAGCGGGGTGAAAAATGGCTTCCCTCCACCCTTCGGGTTCCTTGGCTAAGCTACGAATTAAATTAACATAAGACAGATTAACAGGAGAAAAAACATTTAATTACGTACTTATGTACACATGGGAATCCCACAAAATACGAGCTATAGAAAGGAATAGGATCTCGGGGCACCTGAGGGGGTGGTAATACAATTATGGGAGGTGGAGGGGAAGGAAATATATTGTGAATAAAAGTTGTCTTGTTATGCAGATAAAAACTCTTCCAGGTAATAAAAGTTGTCTACAAGGAGCCCTCAGAAGAGTAGGTGACGGTCAGTTTGGGTGTGGTGTCAGCCTCCCATCTCCTCTCCTGTGACCCGAGTTGATCTTACCTGGTTGGGAAGATTCCCAGGGAGGGGGTTCATGACAGTTGAGTTCCTCTTGGAGGGTCATCTCTAGGCAGACAAGGGGAGCTCAGGGAAAGCCTCCAGCCTGCATCGCTGTTCCCCAAGTACCCTCAGTTCGGAGTGCTCAGCATGCCAAAGCATCAAATCTTGGGGTGGCATTTCCTGAACTCCTTCAATGTATATACCCTCCTATGTTTGGAGTGGGCCCGAGTGGGCAGGGTGACAGTTCACTCGGGAATTGAGCAGAAATACGATCGCAAATGTAAAGGAGGCCTCAGATCCAGGACATCACTGTCTCCCTTCCCAATACCGCCTGGGACCTGTGAGTCTGTTACTCTGTTTCCCTTTTCATTCAACTATCAAGAAAATTTGGTGCTTTTGAAAGGGCTAAGGAGAGACCCCATGGGGAAAGAAACCCTTTGACAGATACATGCTCAGATTGCCTGAGACATGGCAGAAATAAATGCCATTATTCCTGGAGTCGATTCTAACATTACCTATAAAAGATTTTTAAAGTCATAAAAGAGCTATGGGGCAGGCTGATGAAGTACCTAAAAGTAAACAATGTGGGCATGTTTGAGTCAGCAATGCGATTCACGTGAACTCACGAACCTCCGTGGGTGTCATTTGCCACGGCATTCGCGGGGGCAACATGGAAGGAAGCAGAGTTAGGGACCACGTGAAGAGCAGCAGGCCATCAGCAAGACCTCCGCCTCGCATGGCTGCCTGTCCTGCAAATATTGCCACAGCCCCTTGCACTTGGGAGACAGATTTACCAGCATGCTCCTCATCTCGGGGCGGGAGCTGGGTGGAGCAAGGATGAGAAATGCAACACAGCACCAGTGAAGGCCTCGCAGGCAGAAGAGGCCGTGCCAATCACACGCAAACATGGAGCAGCACAGCCAGAGGGGTCCTGGGGCTGCGGTACTGTCAGAAAGAGGCACAGACCTGGAGGCACAGAACGCAGAAGATGAGTTGCCTGAGTGCTGCCTCAGTTCTCCCCAAACTAGTACATAGCTAGTACTTTCTAGATGTAGAGAAGTTAATTAATTATATACTAAGGATGCCTTAGGCAGGGCATTGGGACTTAAGTCTTTCTAAGGGTAACTCTGGTTGAGAAATTGCCTTCTTTTCCAAGCATCAAGAGTATTATTCATTAAGGAAAAACTCAATTCTTCAAAACTCCAGGGGCCCAGCAAGAATGTTGACCTGGGAGTTGAAGGAGGCTATTTCAAACAAACACAGTATGTACAGGCATTATGAGGGGTGCAGATGTGGCCGGGGTCAGATGATCCCTCTTTCTGAGATTTAGATAAGATCAGCTCACAGTCCTCTTCCAAGCCCTGCAGAGAGTCAGTTGCCTCCCTAAGATTTCCATGGCGTCCCAGGGATTCTGCCTCCTCGGACACCTCTGGCCCTGGCAGCTTGTCTTACCTGATTACTTGCCATCTACTTTGTGTCATTTAGCTCTTTATTTCTACCCTGGTGGCAACAAGGATATGGGCTCATATTCTCTTCTTGAATCACTCAGAGACCCTCACCTGATGTCTTTGTGCTTGCAGCGAACTTACCTGGAAGAGTTGCAGCAACAGCAACGTAAGCAACTTAAAATTAAATATCGCACCTCTGGAATCTTAAAGGATCTTTGTCCAGCCAGTCATCTCTGCCATCTCCAGTCCTCGAGGCCCTCCTTCTACGTCTAGCTTTCACCAGCCCCTGCCCCGACACTTGGCTCAGAGCTGCTGTTTGTACCCGCAAAGACTCCATTCAGCTCAAGCTGGGAATGGACTGCTTGAAATGGAAAGATCACGCTTCCACACTGAGCACCTCCTTCCTCCCCAGGCCGTCATGGAGAATCTAGAGATGTAATTTCTTTCCAATTAACATAGATAGACTAAATGATTTCTGTTTTTAAGAGCCTTACATCCAGTAGGAAAATCATTTAATAATAAATAGGGTTGCATGGAGAGAGAAGAAGGTCAGAGTTAGAGACATGGATTCAATCTTCTAGCATCACCCTGATGACCTTGACCTTGGACCAATGACCTCGGACAAGTTATTTACCCACATAGTTCCTCATCTGTACAACATGGATCATGTCACGCAATGTTGAGGGTTGTTATAGGAACGAAGTTATGTGGTTAAAATTGCTACCACGGTTGCCTGCAGCATGGCAGGCCATAATAAATGCCAGGAATTTTTATTCATTCTTAAAATACCTAGCATACAGTAGATGGATATTAAGTGTTAACTACCTTCTTAAGAACAATATAAGTGCTAACTAGAAGCCTAAGCAGCATGCTGGAATGGTGTGAAATAAAGTGAATATGGAAGAATTTTTCTCCTTCAAAGAATGTGACTTCATTAAAAAGGTCCCCACAGTAAAATAAGAATGCATTCCTTAGAGGGGTTCGGGGACAAAACAGGTCTTCATGTCTCCTTGTTCAGTCCAGTGGTTAAGTCAGCATTTCTCTGACATGTAGTGACATTGTGCCTGAGGATCACATTGCACATAAACATTTGTAGAATAGCGGGCCATTCATCAGGAAGAGTTGGGAGGCAGAGGAGGCAAGCCCTTGTGGAGGAGGGTCATATGGAAATTTAAAAATGATCAGGGTAGGGACCTTGGGCAAACAGAGGGAAGGGAAAGGATTTGAATGACTGTGTGGGCAACATGGAAGTGATTCAAGTCTATTCTCATGTATTTTCTAAACCTCTGAAAGAATCATAAGGAAAACATCCCAGACAGAAGAGAGTCTTTTTTTATAGTCTACTATTAAATTTACATATGGGAGAGTCTTAGGCTCTTCAAGAAATAGAGCACTCCCAGGCCAGGTGCTTTTGCATGCAGGATTTCTTTGCTCGTGCATTTGTAAAGTCTCACACCCACCAGGGCAAACAGCACATTCTGGACCAGGCTTTTATTGTCACAGAATCCCCCTGGCTGCTGACCTCTGGCTGTCTTCTGTGTCCAGTTGAGGGAAGAGGAGTCTCAGGCCAGGAGAAGAGAGCTGTCACTTACTGTCAGCAGGACTCTCAATGGATCCCACTTGCTGGTGTTGCTGGGCTCACATGCAGTTGTTGGCAGACCTCTTCATCCTTGTGGGCCAAAGAATCTGTTTCTTTACCTAGAGATGCCACATGGACTCTCATGGGGAAGCTCTTTCTACACTCTCAAGCAGCAGCAGTAGGAAGAAGTGAGAACCATAGCAGACCAAAATAGCATCACAGGAGCTTTGGGAATCAAATTTTCACTGGAATCATAGCCCACGAAATAGGTCAGGAACTTCTACACTTAAACAGGGTGACTGCATGCTAAAGTGAAATATCCAAATATGACCTAGGGTCACCTAATGTAATAGCCAAAATGCTCAGGACACAATAAAAATCACCCATCATAAGAAGAACAAGGAAGTCACAATCTGAGTGAGGAAGGCACTTAGCAGATACCAACACTAAGATGACTCAGGTGTTGGAGTTATCCCACAAGGATTTTAAAGCAGCCAACATAAAAATGCTTCAACAGCAATTGCAAATTCTCCTGAAACAAATGAAAACATAGAAATCATTAGCAAAGGAATAGAAGTCATACAAAAAGAGGCAAATGTAAATTGTAGAACTTAAAAATGCAATAAAAGAAATAAAAAATCTTATTGGATGGGCTCCATAGTAGAGATGACAGAGGATGTCTTTAGATTATTTGAGGGCAGATCAATGGAATTTACCTAATCTGAACAACAGAGAAAATAAACTGAAAAAAAAGTGAACAGATTCTCAGGAAACACCAAGACAAAAGAAAAGAGTTAACATTATCATTAGTGTCTTAGAATGAGAGGAGAGAGAGTATGTGTGTGTGACTGAAAAAGTATTCAAAGAAATAGTAGCTGAAAACTTCTCAAATTTTGAAACAAGCATAAACTTATGGAATTAAGAAGCTGAATAAACCCCAAATAGAATTAACTCAGAGAAATCCATGGAAAGCTACATCACAGTTAAAATTCTGGCAAAGAAAAACTCCTGAAGGCATCCAGAGGGAAATGACACACTACCTATAGAAGAACATCAATTCAGATGAGAGTGGATTTCCCATCTGAAATCATAGAGAACAGAAGAAAGAATGTAACATGTCTTTCAAGCGTTGAAAGAAAAGAACTGTCAAGTGCAAATTCTATATCTGAAAAAACCATCCAGGAATAAAGGGTAAATAAATTCTCGGATGAAAAAAAACTAAAGATATTTGTTGCTCTTTGACCTACCCTTCAGCAATGGCTGAAGAAAGTTCTTCACACAGAGGGAAATGATAAAAGAAGGAATCACAGATAAAAGAAGGAATCAGGAAGGAAGGAAGAACAAGGAAAAGAGCATAAATAGTGGTACATACAATACACTATCCTTCCCATGAGTTTTCAAAATCATATGTGATGACTGAAGCAAAAATTATAACACCATAGGATACTAAAGACAATGATATTTAAGAATTGGAAAAGAAAATTGTCTAAATGGTATTAAGTTTGCACTTCGCTAAAAATGGTAAAATGTTGATACCTGTAGACTGTGATAAGTTACATATGTACATTGTGATACTAGAGCAACCACAAGGAAAACCACACAGAGAGACTCAAAAACACTATCAATGGATCAAAATGGAATTCTGCAATAACTCTGCAATTGCAATACAGATGCTTCTCAACTTATGACTGAGTTATATCTCAACAGACCCATAAGTTAAAGATACCATAGTTTAATACACCTAACCTACCGAATATCATAGCCCAGCATCAAAACACTTAAATTAGCCTACAGTTGGGCAAAATCATCTAATGCAAAGCCTATTCTATAATAAAATATTGACTATCTCATGTAATTAATTGAATACTGTACTGAAAGTGAAAAACAGAATGGTTGCATGGGTATTCACCAATAACATACACAGCTAAAAGCACACTGACACCTGCAGAATGTTTGAAGCATTGAACTAAAATTAATTGCTGGGTAATGAGGACGTTACAGCAAGAGGGTCATCATCATTTCTCTCTCTTCTAAGGCTTGAGAATAGCCTCGAGGAAGGCACTGGGACATCAACACTTGTTGATAGTATAGCAGGTGTAGTGTTCTTCTGGAAGGTATCAAGGTTTGACAGTATAATTTGTTTCTTTTTTTCATTACGTATTTTTCTATAGCAAGTAAGAGCATCCTGTACCTCTGCCTGTCAGCTCTTGTGAATCTCTTGTAATTGGCATCCATTTCTTCTAACATCCATACCCAACTGCTGAGAGCAACAAATGACTCTGCCATCTTCTTTGCTGTGAACACTCTTGACGTCTCAGGTATAACTTCTTCTTCCTCTGCCTCAACTTCTTTAGTTTTTTCTTCCTTCAGTTTGATCAGCTCCCCATTGGAAAGCTTTTCAGCCTCAATTTATGAATATCCTCTTCATCAATGTCCAATTCTAGC
>RJWJ010042480.1:0-13023 GCA_004363605.1 Indri indri | reverse complement strand
GATTGTTTTGGATATTCTAGATTCTTTGCTTTTCTATTTAAAAAATTTGAAATTGTGCTTGTCCATTTCTATAAAATAGTTGTCTGGGATTTTGATTTTGTTTGATCCCTATATCAATCTATGGAGAATGGATATATTAACTTTACTGAGTCTTCTGATCCGTGAACATGGTACGATTTATTTATTTAGATGTTCTTTAGTGTTTCTCAGTGTTTTATAGATTTTTATTTTCAGTTTTGGTCATTTCTTGTGACTTTAAAACCAGTTTTCTCTCCCTTCCTTCTTCCTCTTTCTATCCTCCTATGTTTTCCCCCTCCCAGCCTCCTTCCCTGCCTTGTAGTTTTCCATTCTTTTTTCTTTTTTAAATTCAACCATGTAGTACATATTTTGAATACTTGTTGACTTTTCATCAATTTATTATAACTTACAATGCATTACTTAGATAATTACGTTTAGGAGCCCTTAAAATAGAGGTAGGCAGAGGTTGCAGCCAAACACACAGAATCCTGATGGAGAATAGTTGTTAAGAACACAGAGTATGGATCCAGACCACCTATATTTGCAGTCCTGTTTCCGTAATTACTAGATGTGTCACCTTGAGGAAGTTATTTCATCTCCTGTGTCTCGATTTCTTCATTTTTAAATTGCAGGAAAAAAAGTGTCTACATTTTATGATTTTTGGGAGGATTAAAGGTCAATATATGTGAAGTGATTAGAATAGTGACTAGTAAGAACTGGATTAGTGTATGATAATACTAGTATTATTAGGGCCCATTGTCTCCTGGGAGAAGCAGCCCTGTAGTGACAGCAAAAATAAAATCTATAAAAATTCTAATCAAGGCCTGGAAACACAGAAGTTGGAAGGGTCAGGGAAGTTTTCAATGGGGAATTGATATTTGGACTGACTCTTTTTTAAAAAAAACTTTTAAAACCACTTTATTGAAGTATGACTGACATATAAAAAGCTATTCATATTTAATCTAGACATCTCACTGAGTTTGTGGATAAATATACACCTCTGAAACCATCACCACCATCAAGTCCATAGACATAGTCATCATCTCCCAAAGTTTCCTCCTGCCTCCTTTTGTGATGATGATAATGATGATATTGTCTTTTTTTGTAAGAACATAATATAAGATCTACCCTTTCGGCAATTTTAAATGTATCATACAGTATTGTTAGCTATAGACACTATGCTGTATAATAGATCACCAGAACTTATGTTATGTTGCATGAATGAAACTTTGTACCCTTCAACTATCACCTACCCCTTTTTCCCTCTCTTCGGCCCCTGGCAACCACCGTTCTACTCACTGCTTCTATGAATTTGACTGTTTTAGATTCCACATGTAAGTGAGATCACACAGTATTTGTCTTCCTGTATCTGGCTTACTTCACTTAACATAGTGTGCTCTAGGTCTATCCAATGAATGGAAACATTTTCTCCTTGTTTAATGCTGAATAATTCCATGATACGTATATAACACAATTTCATTGTCCAGTCACTCATCAAAGGACATTTAAATTGTTTTCATCTCTCAACTGTTGTGAGTGATGCTGTAGTGAACGTGCAAGTGCAGATATCTCTTTAAGATCCTGATTTGTTTCCTTCGGATATATACCTAGAATGGGACGCCGCATCATATATGTGGTTGTTCTGTTTTAGTTCTTTGAGGAACTTCCACACTGCTTTCCATAATGGCTGCACCGATTTACATTCTCACAAACAATGCATAAGAGTTTTCCTTCTCTCCATGTTCTTACCAACACTTACTCTTTTGAATTTTTGATAACAGCCATCCTGACAGGTATGGGGTGATATCTCATTGTGGTTTTGATTTGCATTTCCTTGATTATACTGATGCTGAGTACCTTCTTATATAACTGTTGGTCTTTTTGTATCTTATTTGGGAGAATGTTTATTCAGGTACTTTGCCCATTTTTAAACCAGTTTGTTTGTTTTTTGCTGTTGATTTGTATGAGTTCCTTATGTATTTTGAATATTAACCCCTTATCAGGTATATGGTTTGAAAATATTTTCTCCATTCTGTGGGTTGCCTTTTCATTTTGTTGATTATTTTCTTTGCTATGGAGAAACTTTTCAGTTTGCTATAGTCCCACTTGCTTATTCTTGGTTTTGTTGCCTGTGCTTTTGGTGCCATATCCAAAAAATTATTGCCAAGACCAATGTCATGAAGCTTACCCCTATGCTTTCTCCTAGGATTTTTATGGTTTAAGGTCCTACACTTAAATCTTTAATCCATTTTGAGTTGATTTTTGGGTCTGGTGTAAGATAAGTATCTAATTTCATTTTTTCTTGTTTATATTCAACTTTCCCAAAACCATTTATTAAAGAGACTATCTTATCCCCATTGTGTATTCTTGGCACCTTTGTTAAAGATTAGTTGACCATACGTGCATGGGTTTATTTCTTGGCTTTCTATTCTGTTCTCCCGGTCTATGTGTCTCTTTTTCTTTTTTTTAATTTCAGCATATTATGGGGGTACAAATGTTTAGGTTACATATATTGCCTTTGCCCCACCCGAGTCAGAGCTTCAAGTGTGTCCATCCCCCAGACGGTGCCCACTGCACCCATTAGGTGTGTATGTGTGTCTGTTTTAATGCTAGTACCATACT
This sequence comes from Indri indri, assembly GCA_004363605.1. NCBI lineage: Eukaryota > Metazoa > Chordata > Mammalia > Primates > Indriidae > Indri > Indri indri. The sequence goes on along the minus strand of RJWJ010042480.1, from coordinate 10,383 downwards.
GCTTTGATTACTTTAACTTTGTAATATAATTTAAAATTAGGAAGTAGGAGGCCTCCAGCTTTGTTCTTCTTGCTTGAGACTGCTTTAGTTATTCAGGGTATTTTGTGGTTCCATATGATTTTTAGGATTGTTTTTTCTATTGCTGTAAAAAATGCCATTAGAATTTTGATAAGGATTGTATTGAATCTCTAGATCACTTTGGGTAGTGTGGACATTTTGACAATATTGATTCTTCCTATTCACAGACACAGGATTTTATGAAGCAGGTTCACTGTGCACTGGTTTCTGACTTCTTTGATTCCACTATGACCAAAGACAACTCATATGCAGCAAGTCACAGGAAGTGGATTTATTACTTACAGATAGGTAGCAAAGGACAACAAAAGCCTAGTATTTATTGTAAGCTGGTTCTCCAAGTCTCTGGAAAGCTGCCTGGGGTGAATGGAGTCTCAAATGTGCATGCTCCACTTGCACTGCTGATGAGAGACTCCAAAAAGCATCCCATCCTGGATTTTTTTTGCCCTGGGGGCTTTTATTTCGTGGAAAACATGACAGACTAGGCTAAAGCATTGAAGGACATCTTTTTTCCTAGGAAAGACCAGAAGAGAGCCTGGGCTGTTCTGGTCAACTCCTCTTTATCTGAGGATGTTGTATTCTACATCTGTATTCCACAGTTATTCTTGAGGACTACAAGCAAGAAAAGGGAAGAACCAGGTCAGTGCAAGGCCCCCTCCAAAGAACTGTCCTGCAGATATCTTTCCATCCATTTGTGCATTTTTTCAATTTATTTCATTAATATTTTATAGTTTTCTATGTATAGGTCTTTTACCTCCTTATTTAAATTTATTCCTAAGTATTTTATTCTTTTTGATACTATTATAAATGAGATTTTTATCTTAATTTCTTTTTTAAATAGTTTATTGTTAGAATATAGACATGCTACTGATTTTTGTAGGTTGATTTTGTGTCCTGCAGCTTTACTGAATTAATTTATTAGTCTTAGCAGTTTTTTGGTGGAGTCTTTAGGGGTTTCTACATAGAAGATCATGTTGTCAGCAAATAGAGACAATTTAACTTCTTCCTTTCTGATTTGGATGCCTTTTATTTCTTTTTCTTTCCTAATTGCTCTGGTTAGGATTTCTAGTACCACATTCAAAAGAAGTGGCAAGAGTGGATATCCTTGTCATGTTCCTGATCTATTTTTTAAAATTGTTTTTATTTTTATTTTTTAGAGACAGGGTCTTGCTCTGTCACTCAGACTAGTGTGCAGTGGCATTATGATAGCTCATTGCAACCTTGAAATTCTGGGCTCAAGTAAGCCTCCTGCCTCAGCCTCCTGAGTAGCTGGGACTACAAGTGCATACCACCATGCTCGAATATTTAAAGTTTTTTTTTTTTTTGTAAAGACAGGGTCTTGCTATGTTGCTCAGGCTGGTCTTGAACTTCTGACCTCAAGCATTCCACCTGCCTTGGCCTCCCAAAGCACTGGGATTACAGGCATGAGATGCCACACCTGGTTTCATTGAGCATGATGTTAGCTGTGGGTTGTTACATATGGATTTTACTATGTTGAGTTACATTCTTCTGTACCTAATTTGTGGAGAGTTTTTAATCATAAAAGGATGTTTATTTTGTCAGATTTTTTTTTCTGCATCTATTGAGATGATTTATATCCTTCATTCTGTTAATGTGACATTTGTTGATTTGTATATGTTGTTTTTTTTTTTTTTTTCAGACAGAGTCTCACTCTTTTGCCCGGGCTAGAGTGCCGTGGCATCAGCCTGGCTCACAGCAACCTCAAACTCCTGGGCTCAAGTGACCCTTCTGCCTCAGCGTCCCGAGTAGCTGGGACTACAGGCATGCACCACCATGCCCGGATAATTTTTTCTACATATTTTTAGTTGTCCGATTAATTTCTTTCTATTTTTAGTAGAGACAGGGTCTCGCTCTTGCTCAGGCTGGTTTCGAACTCCTGAGTTCAAGCAATCCTTCTGCCTTGGCCTCCCAGAGTGCTAGGATTACAGGCGTGAGCCACTGTGCCCAGCCTTTGTGCTTAGTTTTTATTTTTTTAGTTTCTTGGGGTATAAATTTAGATTGTTTGTGTGAATCTTTTTTCTTAATGAGGTCATTTATTGCTATAAACTTCTCTCTTACAACTACTTTTGCTGCATCCCTTAAACTTTGGTGTGTTGTATTTCCTTTTTGTTTGTCTCAAGATTTTAAAAATTTTCATTTTGATTTCTTCTTTGACCCATTGGTTATTCAGGAGTGTGTTGCTTAATTTCTGTGTATTGGTGAGTTTTATAATTTTTAGTTATTGATTTTTAGTTTCATACCATTGTGATTGGAAAAGATACTTGATATGATTCAATCTTCTTAAGTTTGTTAAGCCTTATTTTGTTGATTAACATGTGATTTATCCTGGAGAATGTTCCCTGTGGGCTTGAGAAGAATGTGTATTCTGCTGCGGCAGGATGTGGAATGTTATCTATGTTTGTTAGTTCTGTTTGGTCTCTAGTGTTGTTTAAGTCCACTGTTTCCTTATTTATTTTCTGTATGGATGATCTATCCATTATTGAGAGGAGGGTATTGATTTCTCCTATTATGTATTGTCTTCTGTTTTTCCCCTTTATTTCAGTTAAAATTTGATTTTTATTTATACTACACTTGATCTTAGCCAAAAGGCCAAGAAGCGATTTTTATTTATAAAATATAAAATTATATATTTAAGTGCTCTGTCGTTGGGTCCATATAGATTTATAAATGTTAAGCCGGGCGCGGTGGCTCACGCCTGTAATCCTAGCACTCTGGGAGGCTGAGGCAGGTGGATTGCTTGAGCTCAGGAGTTCGAGACCAGCCTGAGCAAGAGCGAGATCCCGTCTCTACTAAAAATAGAAAAAAATTAGCTGGGCATGGTACTCGGGAGGCTGAGGCAGGAGGATTGCTTGAGCCCAGGAGTTTGAGGTTGCTGTGAGCTAGGCTGATGCCACGGCACTCACCCTGGGCAACAGAGTGAGACTCTGTTTCAAAAAAAAAAAAACAAAAAAAACAAAGATTTATAATTGTTATGTCTCCCTGATCAATTGACTGGTTTGTCATTATATAATGACCTCCTTTGTCTCTTACCACATTTTTTTTGACTTAAAGTCTATTTTGTCCGATACAGTGTATCCACCCTTGCCTTCTTTTGGTTATCATGTGCACAGAGTATGTTTCCTGCCCATTCACTTTTAGCCTATTCGTACCCTTAAAGCTAAAGTGAGTCTCTTGTAGGCAGCATATAGTTGGAGCTTGTTTTTTTTTTTTTTTTTATCCATTCAGCCACTCTATGCCTCTTGATTGGAGTATTTAATCCATATACATTTAAAGTAATTATTTATAGGTAAGGACTTACTATTGCCATTTTGTTAATTATTTTATGACCATTTTGTAGTTCCTTTGTTCCTGTTTTGTCTTCTTTTGTGGTTTGAGGTTTTTTTTGTGTGTAGTGGTATGTTTTGATTCTTTTCTATTTATCTTTTGTGTATCTACTACAGGTTGTTTTTTATGATTACCACGAGGCTTATATAAAACATCTTATAGTTATATTAGTCTATTTGAAGCTGATAACAACTTAATTTTTATTGCATACAAAAAGTATACACATTTACTCTCCCCTCACATTTTATGCTATTGACATCACAATTTACATCTTTTTATATTATGTATCTAATAGCAAATTTTGTAGCTATTTTTATTTTTAATACTTTTGTCTTTTCAGTTTTATGATAGAGTTAATAGTGAGTTACATAGCACCATTATAGTATTAGAGTATTCTGAGTTTGACTATGTATTTACCTTTATAAGTAAGTTTTATACCTTCATATCTTTTCTTTTCTTTTCTCTTTTCTTTTTTTCTTTTCTTTTCTTTTCCCTTCCTCGCTCCCTCCCTTCTTCCTTTTCTTTCTTTTTTGTGGAGACAGGGACTTACTCTTGCTCAGGCTGGTCTCAAACTCCTGGTCTCAAACAATCCTTCTGCCTTGCCCTCCCAGAGTGCTAGGATTACAGGCATGAGCCACCATGCCTAGCCTATACCTTCATGTGTTTTCATGTTGCTGATTCATGTTCCTTTTATTTCAACTTGAAGATCTCCCTTTTTGTATTTCTTATAAGACTGATCTAGTGGTGATGAACTCCCTGGGCTTTTGTTTGTCCGGTAAAGTCTTTATCTCTCTTTCATTTCTGAAGGACAGCTTTGCTGTGTGTAGTGTTCTTGGTTAGCGGTTTTTTTCTTTTAGCGCTTCGAATATTTCATTCTACTCTATCCTGGCCTGCAAGATTTTTGCTGAGAAACCCACTGCTAGTCTTACAGTGATTCCCATGTATGTGTTGAGTTGCTTTGCTTTTGCTACTTTTAAAATTCTTTGTCTTTGATTTTTGACAATTTGATTATAATGTGTCTTAGTAAAGACCTCTTCATGTTCAATATATATGAAGTTCTTTGGGCCTTATGGATCTGGATGTTTATTTCCCTCTCTGGGTTTGGGAAATTTTCTGCCATTATGTCTTTAAATAAGCTTCCTTTTCCTTTCTCTTTCTCTGCTCCTTTTGAGATTTCCATAATACATATATTAGTACATTTGATGTTTTCCCATAAGTTGCATAGGCTTTCCTCACTCTTTTCTTCTTCTTTTTTTCTTTATTTCTCTAACTGGATAATTTTAAACAACATGTCTTCAGGTTCACTGGATATTTTGTCTGCTTGATAGAGTTTACTGTTAAAGCTCTCTGTTTAATTTTTTAGTTCAGATACTCTGTGCTTCAGCTTCAGAATTTCAGTTCTTTTTTTTTTTTTAGAGATGGGGTCCCACTCTTGCTCACGCTGGTCTCAAACTCCTGAGCTCAAGTGATCTTCCTGCCTCAGCCTCCCAGAGTGCTAGGATTACACAGGCGGGAGCCACAGCGCCTGGCCTAGTTTGGTTCTTTTTTAAGATGTCTATCTCTTTGTTGATCTTCTTGTTCTGTTCATGTATTGCTTTCCTGACTTTGATTAGTTGTCTGTGTTCTTTCATAGCCCAATGAGCTCCTTTAAGGCAATTATTTTGAATTCTTTGTCAGGAAGTTTATAGATATCCATTTCTTCAGGATCAACCACTGGATCTTTATTTTGTCTCTTTTGTGGTGTCATGTTTCCTTGATTCTTCATTCTCCTTGAAGTCTTGTGTTGCTGTCTTCACAGTTGAGAAGTAGGAACCTCATTTAGTCTTTACTAACTGGCTTTGAGAGAAGAAGACCTCTGCCGGTAAGTACACCTAGAGATTCTGGGGTTCTCTCAGACCTTTTCTATAGATGCACTACTCCACTGCTCTTGTTCCTTCTTTTAGGGGAAGTTTTAGGATTGTGTGGCTTCTCATGATCTCACAAATCCAGTGGTGGTTCTGAGAGCTTCCCATTTATTTTCCCTGGGGAAGTGCCCTGAAGTTTCAGGGTTATATGCCTTCTGTTGACCAGAAGTTGAACCAGCTGCTAAGGTCTAGACCTGCTGTTGAGATTCATGTGCTGTCTGTGGAAGCTCATGTGGGCCTCATCAATGGAGGGGCATACAGGTTGCTAGGGGTATGCATAGACTGGTTTGTGGGGGGTGGGGGGTGCTGCTCACTTGAGTCATCTGGTGTGATTTGTGGGGAGGCCTCTCGGTGGAGGCCACAAGCCAGTTAGCAGAATCTGTGGTTGGCTGCTGAAAACCACATGGTGGTTGCTATGCACTCCATTCCCTTCTCACCTCCTAGAGGGAGATCAGCCATGCTGATCATCTGTTTTTCTAGGTGGGGAGAGACAGAAATGAGCCTCCTGGGCAGTGTCCCTCAAGGCTGGGAAAGCCAGTTCTTCAATATGCTCTCACTTTTCCCTGTGGGAGAATTTTCAGGCTAAGGGGGTCTCCCTCAGCACCAAGCTGTGCCTCCCTGGGAAAGGGGTGATGGAGGTGTGTTCTCTTCAGTGCCTCCACTCTTTGATTTTTTTGTTCTACTATGGTACTGGAACCTCAGTTAGACTTTGGGTCTCCTACAAAGTTATTCTCATCTGTGGGTGGTTGCTTTAATTGGTGTGTGTGTGTGTTTTAGTTTTTTTACTTTTTTTGAGACAGGATCTTTCTCTGTCATCCAGGCTAAAGTGCAGTGGCAGATCATAGCTCACTGCAGTCTCAAATTCCTGGCGATCCTCCTGCCTCAGCCTCCTGAGTAGCTAGGACTACAGACATGCACCACGATTCCTAGCTATTTTTTTTATTTTTTGTAGAGATAAGTTCTCGCTATGTTATCGAGACTGGTCTTGGAACTCCTGGGCTCAAGTGATACTCCTGCCTTGGCCTCCCAAAGTGCTGGGATTATAGGCATGAGCCACCATACCCATCCCAGGATTTTAAAAATACATAACCATCATACATAACTACCATATCATTTATCATACCATAACATATAATACCACAGTATCATTTAATAGTCGTAACACATTATATTTTCCCTAATGTTTAAAAACATGTGTTTTTAAAGTTGATTGCTTTTAATCAAGAGTCAAACAAGGGCCACATGTTGTATTTGGTTGACCTGTCTCTTGTTTCTATTAATATGTAAGAGTTTTCCATCCTGCCTTTCGAGTCTCTTCATGCGACTTAAAATTTTTATTACATAGTAAAATTTCTTTAAAAAATTTTTTTCTTGAGACAGAGTCTTCCTCTGTCACCAAGGCTAGAGTGCCATGGCATCAGCCTAGCTCACAGCAATCTCAAACTCCTGGGCTCAAGCGATCCTCCTGCCTCAGCCTCCTGAGTAGCTGGGACCACAGGCGCGCGCCACCATGCCTGGCTAATTTTTTGTTTCTACTTTTAGTTGCTGAGCTAATTTTTTCTATTTTTAGTAGAGATGGGATCTCACTCTTGCTCAGGCTGATCTTGAACTCCTGAGCTCAAGTGATCCTCCCACCTTGGCCTCCCAGAATGCTAGGATTACAGGTGTGAGCCACCCTGCCTGGCCTTTGCCAGGCCTCGTTGATCTTATTTCTTAAATGTTTCTTGAATCCTTTAGTTTCTGTACATCTTGACTCTCTTCACTCCTGTTGAAGCTGTCTAGGCTATTGTAACAAGATCCTACTTGGTTTACCCTTTTCCACTCTGATCTACATCCAGTTCATTCACTACACTAAAGCCAGAATTATTCATGGTTCTTATGGTTGGATCCATTCTCAAGAAGGTCTTTTCCATGTGGTGGCCCCCAGCACCTCCAGGCTTGCACCCTCTGGATAAGTAAGCCCACTGTCAGCATATAGATGGTCTTTCAAGGCTTTGAAATAGATGAGCTTCTCCAGGGATGGTTATGAGAAGAGATGATGACCAAGGACAGAATTCTGGGGGCACTGGCTGCACCTCGTTGCTAGATACAGAAATAGCCAAGATGCTTGTAGCCCCTAGACTCAAGTCCACCTTCATTCACCCAAAAGGGAGTGTCCAGAACATTTGGCCAAATCTGGAAGTCTGGCTGGACGTAGTGGCTCACACCTGTAATCCCAGAACTTTGGGAGGCAGAGGCAGGAGGATTGCTCGAGGCCAGGAGTTTGAGACCAGCCTGGGCAGCACAGTGAAAACATGTCTCTATAAAAAGTTTAAAAAGAATTAGCTGGGCGTGGTGGTGCATGCCTGTAGTCCTAGCTACATGGGTGGCTGAGGCAGGAGGATCACTTGAGGCCAGGAGTTTGAGTCTGTAGTGAGGTCTGATGGCACCGCTGCACTCCAGCCTGGGCGACAGACCAAGACCCTGTCTCTAAAGGAAAAAAAAAGAAAAGAAAAGAAAGGAAGTGTGTCCCTCCCCTGTTTTTTCCCCTTCTCTAAGTTTTATTTCTGTGAGGCTTGGGGCTCTCATTCACCCAGAGGAATCTATTGCTCTGTTCACATCCCTAGGTTTCTGGGAATTTCACCTCCTTCCATTCATAAGTTAACAAGGAGAGGAGCCTGGTTCACACTCTTCCTGCATGTAGTTGGCTGCCAGAGATAAGCACCGGCTGTGGCTGGGTCAGTCATTCCCAGGAATTTGGAAGTAAGGCTACGGGATTTCAGCTCAGACTGAAACTCTCTTGAATGGGCAAGTGGTGAACTTGAGACTGTTGATGGTGTTGATTTTTATTAAGTGGGTTGGAAAATAAAGAAAGCCAATTTATGTTGAGATAGAAAAATAAACACAGTGAGCAGAGAGAAGCAGAGATGAAAGATAAAGAGGATGTCTTGTGTCCCCTGAAGTGCCCTGGTCCCTAGGCCCTGGCCTTTTCTGAGCCTGTCCCTGAGGTCCAGCCATATCTTTGCCCTTAGGTTCTGTGAGAAGCTCCAGGTTCCTTACAATACAATTTCCCTGACAAATTTAAGCTAGTTAAAGTGCCTTTCTATTACTGGGACTCAAAATACTCCTAACTGATGACTCTCAGTTTAAACTCCTTTTCACGAGCCTAAAGACTGCCTGACATTCATCATTAAATTGTTTTTTTTTTCCTGCTGGAAATAAAACGATGGAGATAACAGTGTAAATATTAAGCAAATTACACAAAGTTCTACCCTTGTTGCAAAAGATAAATGTCGTGACAAGGGAGGAACGTCACTATTTGCAGAATTTTTACTAGGACTCTTTCTTTGACTGTCAATGATGTTCAACTATGCTTACTTACGCTTTATTGCTGTTGCTAAAGTATAACAGGGAGTTGCCCTTTGAACCTGCCCCTCAGTGTCTCAAACGAGAGAACAGAGTTATAAATAGATGTTCACACATGGAGTCATGGTGGCTATCACCACTGTCTTTTCTGTCCCTTCGAAGGATTTATATTCTTATTCTTCCAGAGCCCAAGGACAATCTTCAAGAAGGGACAGGATCAAACATACTTGAAGGGTTGATAAAGAAGAAATTCACCTCGACAGCAGAGGGTTCAAACTTGTGTGTGGAGATTCTTTGACTGTCTTGTAGTTCTGATTTAGCTTGATGATAACGGGGAGAGTATTAGAGAGAAAAATCTCAGACTTGTATCTGTCCCTTCTTGTCCTGATACTTAGGTTCAGATTGGGGAAGAGAGTCTTTCTTGATTTTAGCAATGTCCTGAAAGAAACCGGGGTTGGGACTGATTGAGGGACTCACTCTGCTGGGGGCTTGCTGGCACTGAGAAGGTGGTATTAGAGGAATGGGGGGCAGGATGCTGGGAGGTTCTCCCATATGACCCTCCTCTGCTCCTTCCTTCGTCTTTTTGCCGTGGGAGATAGCTAAGCTCCCTTTGTTTGGAGTCCACAGCTGCTTGAAGGCGCAGTTGGAGAGCAGCCCGGTAACTCTTCGATTCTACTCCTCTTCTATTTCTTAAAGTTCTTGTCCCTGGCATTAGAAGTTACAATCTTTAGGATTGTGCCATTGAGTGGTTTTAAAACATATTCACAAGTTCTTTCACACTTTATCCTTTGGAAGTTGGAGTTTACGGCTGTCCCTTGCCCTGAAGCTGGGTGGGTTTGTAACTCACTTGTCACCACTGCAGTGTTATGGAAATGACGTGTAAGTTCCGAGGCTCGGTCAGAAAAGATGCTGCTGCTTCTGCCTGCTTTGCTGAACACTTGCTTTTGGAGCTCTGAGCTGCAAGGTGAGAAGCCTGAGCCCAGGCCATGGGGAGAGGCCATGTATGTGTGCTACGATTGATAGCTCCAGCAAAGGTCTCAGCAGACAGCCAGCATCAAATGCCAGACACGGAGTGAAGATGCCTCCACAGAATCCAGCCTCTAGGAGTCAGTATTCTAGAAATTGAGCCTTCCCAGATGACGCCCCTGACGTCACAGAGCAGACAAGCCTTTTCTGTTGTGCCCTGTCTGAATCTTTGACCCATGGAATCTTGAGCAAAAGAAAATGATTTAAGTCTTTGAGTTTGGGTTAGCTTGTTATGCAGTAATAGTAATCAGAACACAGTCCTAAACTCAGTCTCCCCAGACCCCTCTGTACAGCTGAAAGCTTGGAGGGGAGTAATTGAGGACTCAGGCTATCTAGGCGGGGCTGGCTCCCAAGAAGAAAAAACGAAAGGGGCCGAGTCAAACATTCCCATCTTATTCTTCCCATATTTACCAATGAGATATCATTCCATGCCCCTGAGACCCGGAACCACACGCTGATTAAGCTTCCTTCTCATCAAGAAACATCAGGAGGCCGGGCGCGGTGGCTCACGCCTGTAATCCTAGCACTCTGGGAGGCCGAGGCGGGCAGATCGTCCTGAGCTCAGGAGTTCGAGACCAGCCTGAGCAAGAGCGAGACCCCGTCTCTACCAAAAATAGAAAGAAATTAATTGGACAGCTAAAAATATATATAGAAAAAATTAGCCGGGCATGGTGGCGCATGCCTGTAG